>APFE030209059.1:104272-121101 GCA_000404065.3 Pinus taeda
AGAGCACAAAATAGTTCCATACTCGAAGTTTTTGGTATGCCCCTTCTTGATAGAAGTAAGCTGGCTCTTCAGGTTGGCGAGAAGAGGAGTACACCAATCAAATATGGTGGTGAGATAGTCTGCCACCAAGCTCATGGCTAGCCATGAAGCTTGGTGTAAGGAAGCTGATTCGTTCACTCTGGCTATAGTGAACAGGATTATCCTCAGTGATAAACTCTCCACATCCTTGATTGGAATTTGACTTCCAACTTTTTCTGGATGACCCGAGCAATATATATGCACGTAGTCCTTGATAGAGAGACTACCTCGTGATTTTCATGTGGAATGTACTACCTCTCCCCTCCGGGAAAGGCCTGTGATGAAATAAATATCCTTAACCTCTATCTTGAGTGGCATTCAATCAATCATAGACGAGTCATCCTCGATGCTCCAGTAGTGAATGAGCATTTTGAGCAGGCATGTGTTTGCTTTCATGTTTGGCATTTTAAAGAACTTTAGTAAACTACATCCTCTTAAGGCATCTAGGGCAATAGGATCATTCATAACCTCATTATCCACTAAGGCATACTCTCTTTCTCTCCAAGTGACTGGCATCCTGAAGAAAAAAAAAATTGGACCGTTAAATTTTTGTTTTGAAGTTTTCGCGGCGTATACGTGGGTCCGATTCATACACAATCGTATCTAGGGCTTGTGTAGACATAGGTTCACATAGCCAACCCGCGTATACGTCGCGACAAATTTTTTGATAATAATTCAATGGTGAAACTTGAATTAAAAATCCTAAAACCAATCACAATGGAAAGCAAGATAATTTTAAGGGTTACCTGGTGATTTTGGGAAGATTTGAAACGTCGAATTTGGCGAATGGAAATGCTTGCTCCTTTTGCTTCACTCCTTTGCTCTCAAATCAAGACGGTGATAATGGTGAGTCGAAAAACTATCTTATAGGCTTTGAAAATGGTAAATTTTTTCAAAACTTGATTTTGTTTTGTCTCATGTAACTTTTAACATGGGAGCTTGGAATGTTGAGAATGGTTTGATTTTCAGGACATTTTGGACGCTTTTTCGACAATTTTGAGACGGTTACATGACTGCTGACCCGTCATGGCAGGTATCATTTTCTCACTCACATATAGGTTAGAGAAGCCATTTTTTCTGTTGCATTATGCATACTAGCCTCCATTTGTTGATACACTTGCCATAGGGTCGATCCCATTGTGTTATGGTTCGTAAACTATCTTCACTCTCTGATTTTTAAATCATGACACGATGGTAGAGCCATCCTTTTCATGGGCATCGTAGTTAGCACCTCACTGACATTTGTTGCCCATGCTTCTTTGATTGGAGTAGGCTTGGGAGTCCTCTATAGTCTCGCCATGACTTATGCAACGAAGACTCATTCCTCTTTGCTTCTTTACTTCGTTTTGGCCTTATACCCTAGAGGCTCCTTTGTGTAGAGTTGTACTATTGCATTGAATTTTGACCATATACACCTTTTGACCTTGAGCTGGCTTCACTTGGACTCATGTTTAAGCCAACTTTCGACCATGACAACTACCAAATCAAACTTGCATTCCCTTGAATTTAGTAACTTGACACACCTTGACCTGTGGAAGGAACACACCTTTGAGTGTCTTTGACCAATTTTCACCTCCCTACATTGAACATAGGATTGTTTCAATCCCATGAACTAGATCATCTGTTTCACCGACACTCATTCTTTCCATTGTACTATAGCATTATTTTATTCTTTTTCTAGCTTAAATAAAAAGACAAAATAATTATATATTCCAAAAAAGAGCGGGAACGGGACAATATTTCCACTTATTGTTGGCAGCTAGAGTCAGTCGTGTCGCCCTTGAACAAAGCACTCAAAACAAAGTCTCCTCTTTTTGGGCGGGATTTAGTTTGACTTAGGTACACCTTAACCTTCTTATTGAGTTAGTTCTCTGCCGATTGGTTATCTCTTCCAATAATATGGAGGGTTCGTTCATGCCTCTTGCATGACGAACTTATACAGAGTCATCATATGCTGCCACATAGTCACATTGAGTCGTGCTTTTGTTCAAGGGAAGTTAGCCTAAGTTGGCCTCTCTGTAGTGTCTCTTGAATCATTTTTCAGTCAGCCATCCTTGGTTGTTAGTGTCTTGTCTATCATCACATCAGTTATATTGGTCCTTTACTCATGCCGGTTTGAGAAGGTCTCCATTGACTTCTTGCTGGCGAGTCTTGTCCTTATTGACGATGACATCTTGCTCTGAGGATAGACCTAGAGTTGCACCCTGGACCTATTTTCATTATTGATAGTTCACCTTGTGCTTAGCATCGATCAATATCATGGGTATTTGAATGAGTGGTTTCGCTTGTGTTCAACATCAACGTACACTATCACACATTGGGATTCTTGCAGTACCTTGGTTTCCATTTGACCCTATTAGTGGATACGTCTCCTCTATGTCAGCTTTCATTATTGGTTGGTTCAGAGGATTTCTGTCATGCGCTAGCCACATCTTGTGTACGCCAAAAACGTGCTTCGGTTGGGTTACTACATCTTTTTCATCTGATTCCTTCCACATTATTGGTCTACAAGTTACACTCGCACTAGATTCATGAAGGATGCCTTAATGCCTTCCTTCTAGCGGATCTTTCCCTATCGAATACGACTCATTGCTCTAGGGAAACGATCTAGAGTCCATTTGGTAATACCTTGGGGTTTGTAGTCATTAGTGGTAGATCCTTCGCTATTGACAGTGGGAAACATCATTGTCTCCTGATTGATAGATTCTTATAGGTGTTCAACTACAGCTCATCTATTCACACTTGTTAGATTGTATTGGGTACCTTGATGCTCATTATCATTATCAGTGATTAGTCTTGTCTTTATTAACAGTATACATCAATCACCAGTAATCAAATCATTTCACACATGGTTGACTTCAGATAGTTTATTCCCATGGTGAAGAAATCTACCACGGTAGCTGGTGAAGACCTCAGGTTGCATCAGCATTCATTGGTTCACTTGACAGTTGCTCCTGATGCTGCTAGTTGATAGCACTGCACCTTATATGTTGCAGTCTTTCATGGTGACATTCTATATGCTAGAACCTGAGTTTGTAGTGTAGTACCATCTTACTCCATCATGTTCATTTAGTACTTTTGGGATCGGTATTTGATATCAGTGATCCGCTTCATCCTTCAGCATCATTGACATTCTTATATGTGATATTCAGACATGTACTTGTTCAATCGTGATCAGATGATCCATTATGTATTTTCTAGTCTTTTATACTTGTATACTTAGTGGATCCACTTGTACTTGATATGCAGACATGCTTTACTTTCTCTGAGCATGGGTATGCCCACCTCAGATAGTGTTTCTTTCTGATCTCTTTTTGTGGCTTGGCAGGCTGAACTCTGGTGAAGTCCTTCGCAGTTTTTGACAGGTTTCCTTTCCATGCACTTACTTAATACATTTCAGCCATCATGTACCCCTTCTGACCTCATATATTAGGGGGCATCTGTTATAGCTCTAAACCTCACTCTTGATGTTTGTGATGCTACACTCATGGCATAGGGCAACCCCTCCTTCTAGACCTAGTCCAAATACATAAAAAACAGTGCTTTATTCCCTATACGCGCCATTTCCCTAAGCTAAACACGTGTGTACGCGGGTCTGTGTATATCCAACCCACGTATATGTCCTAAAACACTTAAAAAAATTAAATCTCCTTAATTTCGGGTGGAGATCACGAGTTTTATCTGTTGATTACCTATTAATGCCCGTGGCCCAACTGTTCCCAATGAATTCCCAACTAAAAAACTACTTTGGGAGAAGTATAAAAAGGCTTCAATGGGAAGGCCTAAGGAGGAGATAAGAGAGAGAAAAATCACACTGTTGAGATTATCCCTGATCAGTTCTGAAGATCCTTGTGCTTCCAGCACTTCCCCCATTACAAGAAACCCTTGTTTCTTTGAGTTATGAAGTCTTTCCATTAGTTGAGATATCCTTGAGTGAGTCATGGAAGGAGCTTGTTGAAAGCTTGAGATTGGACAAATCTGGAGGACGATTCCATTTGGAGCCTGCAAAATGAAGACTCAGGTGAAATCATTCCTTTCTGTATTTTAGTTATATATAATAAAAGAAACACTTGTCTTGTTCTTGATATTGATCTTCTTCATGCTTATGATATCAATGTTATGATTTACATATGAATGGTTGTTTCAATTGTATAACTAACTACTTTCAATATGGTATGAAGTTGATTTCCTTATGATGCTTGGTCCATATACTGCTATGCTTTCTTGAATTGATTGTTTTGCAGGTTGAAGGATCAAAAGGAACTCCAAGAGGGTTTTGACCCTAGATGGATCTCCCCAAATGAAGGACCCCCAGGTGCACCTCTCTTTGTGTAGTTTGTTTATATTAGTATCATGGCTGTGTGGAATGCTTATTTTTCTTTGTAAATAACCCTCGATTTGCTAGGATATTGAACAAAGACCCTAGGGGACTTTGTCCCTTGACAAGGAGTTCCATTTTTATGGGACGAGTTCATGCAACGATCTTTTGATGCTTTGAAAAAGGAATTAACCTCTACTCCATTGTTGAGTAAACTAGATTATGGCATATATTTCCTTTTGTATCTCGCTATGGTAGAATCAACCATCGGTATGGCTCTAGTTCAGGAGGATGATGCTCTCAGTGAGCATGTAATCTACTACTTGAGTCGAGGCTTAGTAGGACCTGAGCTACGCTATTCTCCTATCGAGAAATTGGCCTTGGCGGCTGTCCACATTGTCCAGCGACTTCGTCATTACATTCTACTACACAAAATGTTCGTCTTAGCAGCTGTAAATCCTTTTTAGTTTTTCCTTAGTAGGCGAGTGATTGGGGGAAAATATAATCAATGGATTGTTATTTTGAAAGAATACGATCTCGAGTTCTTGTCAGCCAAATCTAAGAAGTCATTGGTTTTTGCAGAATTAATTTCAGAGTCTCCTTGTGAGGAAACCATTGTTTATGAGGAAATTTTTCCCAACAAACATTTATTCCTCATTTCTTCACAAGATCCCTAGTATGGAGATATCATTATATATCTCCAGATTTCAATGTTTCCACCTGATTTCTCCAAAGGTTAGCATTGAAGTTACATCACCTTGTCAAAAACTATGTTATCATTGGTGATGCATTATATCACAGAGGGGTTGGCTCAATCCTTAGGCGTTGCGCAACTTTGGAAGAAATTGAGTTTGTACTTAATGATTGCCACAGTGGAGCTTTTGGCAGTCATCTATCAGGGCTTGCAACAACCCATAAAATTTTGCGTGCAGGCTACTTTTGGACTTGAGTTTTCAAAGACTGTATTGAAGCGGTCAAAAATTGCCACCCTTGTCAAATCTATACTCGGAAAATGTGCGCGCATCCAGCTCCACTTTTTCCTATTATCACTGTCGGTCCATTTACGAAGTGGGGCAAAGATTTTATTGCTTGTAATCAACCTTCGGCAGTGAATCACAAGTACATCATTGTGGCCATAGTACGAAGTGGGCTGAGGCCATGCCTACTTACAAAAAAGATAGTGAAACAATAGCCTTGTTTCTCTTCAACCAGGTTATCTCAGGATTTGGTATCCCAAGAGAGATTGTCACTGACCATGGCAGTCACTTCCAGAATCAACTGGTGACTGAATTGGCTCTCAAGTTGGGCTTTTGGTAGGAGCACTCGTCTCCATATTATCCTCAGGCCAATGGGCAAGTCGAAGCCCTGAATAAGTCCCTTAAGACTATCTAGCAAAGGATAATTCACAAAAATTGATCCAATTGGCACATCATGTTGTATCCGACACTCTGGGCTTACTGAACCTCAATGAAGACCACCATCGGTTTTACTCCTTTTCAATTAGTTTACGGGTTGGAATAAACGAAGCCCACAAGAAAAGGGTTAAAACTCTGTATGATAAAGTTGTCCATCCTTGAGTTTTTTCTGAAGGCGAGCTTGTCTTAGTCTATGACCAAGACAAAGATGCCCTGGGGGCAGGAAAATTCAAGTCTATGTTGTATGGTCCCTTTGTAGTCAAGCGAGTTTTGGGAAGAGGGGCCTATGAATTAATTGATTTTGAAGGAAACAAGCTGGTGGAGCCCTGGAATGGGTTCTACCTTAAGAAGTATTTTGCTTAGGCTTCGACCGAGCAATTGCTTGTTTGTATATATTGTATCTTTGTACATATTTGTCTGGCGTTTTGTGATATCGACATTTTTTGATCTACTTTGGCAGATGTTGATGGATGATTCAATATATTTCGGATTCGCTGGTGTTGCTAGTCGGCACACTCAGAATCTCGCTTCCACAATTTGGGTGATTTATTATCCATCTAGCCAGTTGATGGTGTTGAGGGGAGTGTGTATTGGCACTGCTTTGAATGGCATTGCTGAATATACTGCCGTTCTTAATTTACTATCTGAAGCAATTTCTTATGGGATTGATTCGTTGGTAGTTTACCTAGACACACAACTAGTGGTGTCACAGCTAAATAACATTTATTGGGTTCATGATCCTTATTTATATCACCAATTTTTGAGAGTGAGAGTGTTGCAACGATCATTTATTTGTATTACATATGTTCACATTCCATGATATGAGAATTGATTAGCAGACTCTATTGCTAATCAAGCATTAGATTGACATATTAATCATTCAGCAAATTAAATAACATCAAAAGTCAAATCTGTATATATATCATAAAATCACTTGTATATAGATAAAGTGTTCAAAAAATAATATACAAAATTGCAACAAGATGCCCTCAAAATTTGGGTTCATGCCCATAATCATGTCCAATCGTACATAGATCTATCTATCGCCCTAGCTCAGGATGAGCAGCTAAAACGTTAACTACTGCATTGGCCACATGCTGAAGTATACAGACCTAGTCCCGTGGTACCCGTACCACGTGGCGCTGCATCTCCTCAGGTAGATCCTCTATGGCTATCATAGGTACCTGGTGAGTTAGTCTCACCAAGTTTCTCTAAACTGCATGTAGGACTCCTTCTGTCTCAGCTGCTACCTCTTCGACTTCTCTTCTGCAACGCCTGTGCCTCGAAAATCCATCTGGTCTCATTGGATCCACATCTAGAACGTGGTCATTTTGTCAGTATTTTGTCTCGTCAAAAATATTTCAAAGTTCATTTCATATTAAAAAATCTAAAAAATACTAAAAAATTAAAAAATCTTAAAAAGTTGTTACCTATGTCTCCCCATGCTGTGTTTGGTGGCAACACTAAGTCTGGATCTCCTCAGAAATCCATACCAGCATATAGGTAGTCATCGACTGTGATGATCTATGGGTCCCACCAGGTGAAAAACTCATCATCAAAAGTCGTCCTAGGCATGTCCCCACCTCCAAGGTGTTTCATCGAGTCTACCCATATGCCCATCCGTGAATCTCTAGGGTTGCTGATGGAGATAGATACTTTGGGACATAGCCCAGGTACCTTCTTGAAGAAGAATGAGCATAAGATAGTCCCATATACAAAGTTCTTTGTTTGACCCTTCTAAATAGAGGTCAATTGGCTCTTCATGTTAGTTAGAAGAGGCGTCCACCAGTCAAATACTGTGGTAAGGCATTCCACTGCTAGGCTCATGGACACTCGTGATGCTTGATACAGTGAAGCTGATCCATTTACCCTTGCAATGGCAAATAGTAGAATCCTCGGAGATAAACTTTCCACATGTTTGATTGGAATGTAAATTCCAATCTTCTTTGGGTATCCAGGACAGTATATATGTACATAGTCTTCTACTGAAAAACTACTTCTTGTCCTGCTAGTCGAATGCACAACCTCCCCTCTTTAGGAGAGACTTGTAATAAAGTAGATGTCTTCAACCTCAATCCATGGAGGCATCTAGTCTATCATGAAGAAATCATCCTCTGCACTCCAGTATTGGATCAGTAGTTTGAGCAAGCGTGTGTTAGCTTTCATGTTTGGCATTATGAAGAATTTCAATAAGCCACGGTCTCTCAGAGTGTCTAATGCATTTTGGTCATTCATTACATCAATATCAATTATGGTGTGCTCTCTTTCCCTCCATGTGATGGTCATCCTGCAAAAAAATTGAGTTTCAACTGTTAGTTTTTTTGTTTAAACTTTAACTCATGTACTTGCGGGTTCCCTTTACACATAGTCGCATGTAGGGCCATCGTATACACGGGTTGATCACATCCAACCCGCGTCTACACAGAGTTGAATATTTGGGCATAACTTCCCATAGTCAAAACTTTAAGAAAACTTATAAAAACTATCACAAAACATTACAAGCATGATTTGAGGGTTACCTGATAACTTTGGTGTGATTTGAATGATCCAATTGTTCATAGGGAAGCTTGCTCCCTTTTGCTCCATAGCCCTTTGCTCTAAATAGAAATGAAAAAAACTATGAGTCCAAAAGTCGTTATATAACTTTGAAATTGCAAAGTATTTTTTCAAAAAATGATTTTTGTCTCATGGATTTTTTGACCTATGAGCTTGGATCGTCAAGAGCGGGTTGTTTTTTTAGGATATTTTGGAGACTTCTTTGAGATGTTATTTCAGTCCCATGGCCGTTAACTCGTCATGGAAGGTATCATCCACTCACTGGAATTTAGGTTAGGGAAAACCATTTTCCACTGCATCTTGCATACTAGCCTCCATTCAGTGATACGTTAGCCATAGGATTGAACCCATCATATCTTGGTTAGCAAACCTTTTTTCACTCGCCAATTTTGAAATCATGATACGATGGTAGAACCATCCTTTACATGGGCATCTGAGTTAGAAAATCGTTGACATTGTTTGCCCATGCTGTTATAATGAGCAGGCTCAGGAGTCCTCTTTAGTCCTGCCATGACTTATGCGTTGAAGACACATTCTCCTTTCTTCCACGTTGATTTCTAGCCTTATAGCCTAGAGGTTCCTTTGTGTTGAGTTGTACTATTGCATTAAATTTTGACTATTTGCACCTTTTTGGCCTTGAGTCGGATTCACTTGGACTCATGTTTAAGCCACTTATTTGACCATGTCTTCTGCAAAATCAACCATGCAATCACTTAGCTTCTGCAACTTGACGCATCCTTTTCCCCGTTGAAAGAGCATCTCTTCAAGTGTCCTTCACCATTTTTGCCTCCCTGCATTGAGCATTCTTTTATTATTTTTCTAGCTTAAAGAAAAAGACAAAAAAATATATATATTCCAGAAAGAGCGGGAATAGGACAACATTTCCATATTTTGTTGGCAGCTAGAGTTAGTCATGTCACCCTTGAACAAAGCACTCAAAAGAAAGTCTCTCCTCCATTTGGGAGGGATTTAGTTTGACTTAGGTACACCTTAACCTTATTATTGAGTCAATACTCCTCTGATTGGTTACCTCTTCCAATCATATGGAGAGTTTTCTCATGCCCCTTGCATGACAAACTTATACAGAGTTATCATATGCTACCATATAGTCACCATTGAGTCGTGCTTTTGTTCAAGGGAAGTAAGCCTGAGTCAGCCTCTCTGTCATGTCCCTTGACCTATTTTTCTGTCAACCATCCCTGGTTGTTAGTGTCATGTTTGTCATCACATGAGTTATATTGGTCCTTTGCTTGAACCCATTTGAGAAGGTCTTCATTGACTTCTTGTTGGTGGGTCTTGTCCTTATCGATGACAACATATTGCTCTGAGGATAGGCCTAGAGCCACACCCTGGCCCTATTTTCATTATTGATAGATCACCTTGTGCTCAGCATCGATCAATATCATGGGTCATTGACTAAGTGGTTTCCCTTGTGTTTGACATTAGCTTTCATTACCACACATTGGGATTTGTGTAGTTCCTTGGTTTCCATTTGACCCTATTGGTGGATTCCTCGCCTCTATGTCAGCTTTCATTATTGGTTGGTTCAGAGAGTTTCTATCATGCGCTAGCTACATCTTGTGTATGCTGGAAACGTGCTTCGGTTGGATTACTACATCATTTTCATCTACCTTCCACATTATTGGCCTACGGGTTACACTCACGCTAGATTGATGAAGGATGCCTTAATGCCTTACTTTTAGTGGATCTTTTCCTATCCACTGTAGTTCATTTGCTCTGGGACAAAGATCTAAAGTCCATTTGGCAGTACCTTGGGGTTTGCATTCATCAGTGGTAGATTCCTTCGCTATCGATTCATTGTCCCCTAATTGATAGATTCTTCTAGGTGTTCAACTTCAGCTCATTTATTCGCACTTGTTAGATTGTACTGGGTACCTTGACTCTCATTATCATTATCAGTGAGTAGTCTCGCATTTGTTAATGGTATACATCAATGAACGGTAATCAACCGATTTCTCACGTGGTTGACCTTAGATCATTTATTCCCATTGTGTAGAAATGTACCGCGGTGATCAGTGAAGACCTCGGGTTGCATCATCATGTTTTGGTTCACTTGTTAGTTGCTCATGTTGCTGCTAGTTGACACCATCCACCTTATATGTTGCAGTTCTTCACATAGACATCTTATACGCTGGCATCCGAGTTGAGATGTAGTATCAATTTATTCCATCATGTTAATTTGGTAGTATTGGGATCAGTTTTTGACATTAGTGATCAGCTTCACCTTTTAACATCATTGATCGTCTTCTTATATGTGATATTCAGACATTTATTTTTTCAATCAAGATCAGATGACTCATCATGTACTTTTAGTTCTTTATACTTGTATACATATTGGATTGGCTTGTACTTGATATGTAGACATGCTTTACTTTGTCTAAGCATGGGCATGCCCACCTCAGACAACATTTTCTTTCTGATCTCTTTTGATGACTTGGAAGGCTGAATTTTGGCGAAGTCCTTCTCAGTTTCGATAAGATTCTTTCCATACACTTAATACATTTTGGCCATCAGGTACCCATTCTGAACTCATATATTGGGGGCATCTGTTATAGCACCATTTACCACCCTTGGTATTTTTGATGCTTGATTTATGGCCTAGGGAAACCCTTCCTTCCAGACTTGGTCCAAATATATTAAAAACAATGTTTTATTCCCTGTACGCTACTTTGCCCTGAGATAAAAGCGTGTACATGTGGGTTAGTCAATACCCAACATGCGTATATGTGTTAAAACACTTAAAAAATTAAATTTCATTAATTATGGGTGGATTTCATGGATTTTAACTATTGATTACCTCCTAATGCCCATGGCCCAATGGTTTCCCAACTAAAAACCTAATTGGGAGAAGTATAATAGACTTCTATGGGAAGGCCTAAAGGAGGAGAAGAGATAGAGTTATTATACTAAGATTATCCTCGACTGAGTCTAATGAATCCCTGTGCCTCATGCACTTCCCCAAGCTTCAGGAAACCCTTGTGTTATGGAGGTAAATCCCCTCTGCAGACAGAGGTGATCCCTACTAGCCCAGAATGGGTCTAGGAACAATCAAACAATGCTATCACGGAGGTTCCTAATTGCAAATCAAAGACCAATGATGAGGGCCTACCTGGATTCCAACGCTAGTACTTGTAGAAGAGTTAACGCTCCTGTTCCTTTGCTCTGGCTGGTCACGATCCCCACGATCTCCGTGAATGGACACCTGCACATGCAAATAACGACACAAACAGAAGCATAAAATCCAATCGATGCAACTATATATCAGTCAGAAAGGATATAACTCATCATCATTACAAAATAACAATAAGAGTGGAACCATAATAATAGTTGTCTATTATTTATAAACAAAGAAGAATACAACCATAGTTCTGACGTCAAATCCTCCTTTGGCTGGGTGATCAACAACACATTTCTTGCAAAGCTTCTTGGGAATGGGAACAAGCCTCTCTCTCCTTGGTTATTTGGACAAGAATCTCCTTACTTTAGATTTAGCCTTATGGGAATGAAGAAGGCTTCTTGTAGCATGAACTTGGAAATTCTCCAACTTTGGGACTTTGGAACTTGGAACTAGCTTGTCAAAGGCAAAAGGACAAGCTTTTATAGATAGAGGAGAAGGAGTTAGGATCATGCACAATATTCATGGGATTGGCTTTATGACTAAGAAGCTTCCATGAGAGGTGGCAAACCACTTCCCTCCTATGGAGATTCGAAGCCAAACTAAACCAACTCAAGATAGATTCAATTTAGGAGTGGATTAGGAAGAACCTTCAGATGTTGGTTTGTTAAAAACACTACCCATTTTGGCTGGCACGAGTGCAACTCTGAGACAGAGCGCCAGCTGGCGTGCCCTCTTTGGAGGATTTCCCCCATTGGCGCGAGTGATGCACAGTGAAACTGCGCCAATGGAAAAAGGGTTGTTTTTATGGGTATTTTGCAGAACATGTCTTCAAGGCATATGAAGTTCATACTTAGGGGAATACAATGCAAGTGTTTCCAGGTCATGTCACTTCTCACAGGTCCCGGAATAAGTCCTCCAAGGTGTGGAAGAAGGAGTAACAGGGATGGTGACAAATTGTTGTGTAAAAGATACCCCCTAAAGCTTGAGGCCCGAGAGAGAGAGAGGGGTGAAATGCTTTACAAGAACATGGCCAACCAAAAACAATGCCGCTGGAGAACCTGCGTGGAGAAGTACAACTGATATCTCAAGTACATGACATATGTGGTATGGGTGGAGCCATCCATAGCAGAGTACATAAAAACTATATCCAAGGTATGGGTGCAACCATCTAGTAAGGATTGATAAACAGACTCAGGCATGGTCACAACCATCCAGTGAATGAGTCATGTAATGATCATAATAATCCACAAAATCACAACCTGGATCTCAACAGACAAAATCTAGGGTCTTGCGCTCCATCTCAACCTGAACAAAGTACAAGTTCAAGCATGCCAATATGGGAGTCGGATTCGAACATGCAGGAACATCGTCTGATTAGCAGTCAATGATGAAAACTGTTAACAGATGCGAGAGGTACCACCAATAATGACAATGGCCCTCAAGGTACTATAGGTACAATCTACGGCGTGTGAATCAGTGAGCCGGCGTCGAACACCCGTAGAATCCTTTGATCGGAGGCCAATGATGAAAACCTCACGTCGAACACGAAGAACCCGCCATTGAGGCATGCAGGCTCCAAGGCACCTGAAAGGAGTCTCCAGGTCAACTTCTTGGATAATGAGCTGGAGTTGACAGGAAGCGACCTTGATCAAAGGTGGGCCATAATGTTTCCCACATCATCGACATGAGACAGAGGAAGATAAGGTTGTTGTGAATCAGGATTATGTGAGTTATCAGAGGGAGGTTGATTATCCTGCAGAGGTCAACTTCTCTTGAACATATCAGTAGCACGATAGTGGACTTGGTAGTATTTGACGTCAAATGATCAGAGGTCATGGTGACAAGGCAACGAGCAGACGAGAGGTCAAACAAGATCACCCAAACCCACAGAGGCAAGTGAAAAATGAGATGAGATGTCCCCACCTAGACACGAATGCAGACAAGTGCCATGTTCAAGAGCGACATATTGCTGACATGACAATGATTCTGGTTCCATTTTCCCCACCATTGCTAGCGAGTACCCCGATTATTTTTTATGACAAGCATGACGGGGATAGCATATGCTTGTGAGGCATCATTCTGACAGAATCCAATGTCATTAAGTTTTAACGAGTCTAACAAAGAAATAACTCAGCGTCTTTTCATGTTTAGAGAGTTTGAAAAGACAAAGGAAAAGGAAACTCTAGGGTTGTCCTTTTTCGTGAAGTTGTGTCTCTCGAGCCGGAAAAAGTATAAAAAAATGCTCAAAAGAACAGCCCGATCATTACGATCGAGGAGTACTTTTCATGAGTAGTGATTTCGACCTAAAAAAGTAAAAAAGTGATCGAAACCACGTCGCTTCGTAAGCGTTAACAAACTTGAAACGACAAGGGTCCGACGATCTTTTCGTCTTTACACGGTTGGAAAAGGGTTTAAAGACAACTGCCTCTCATTTACGTTTAACGAGTCGAGAGGAATAACTCGGCATTCTTTTCACGTTTAGAGAGTCAGAAAAGAGTAGAAAGATGACTCCATAGTGACTTTTTCGTGTATTTACCGAGTCCGAAAAAGTATAAAATACAACTTGTTTCATCGCCTAAGTCGCACAAAAACCTGTTGCTACACAAAAACAAGTGTAAAATCCATTTTCGACAAAAATATATATTAAAATATTCATAAAAAGGACTTTTAAAACCTATTTAGGGTTAAAAAAGCTATAAACATGTGAAAATGGTAAAAACAAAAATTACTTTTTACTTTTACCTCATTGGAGAGTGAAAATAGTGTTTTTGGTGTGCGATCTTTGGGTGACAATTGTGACGAATCTGTGTGACCATTTAGAGCGCCGCTAGTTCCAGGTAAGAGGCCTCCTCTCCTACTCCATTTTTTGTCCATTTTTTAGTTTCTTTAGCTTGTTTTATCGACCCTTGTGGAGGGAGTTTTAAAAATTAGGGTTGCGCCCATTGGCACAGGTAGTGGGCACGGACCTGCGCCAATGGGCCCTTTTTCTCCAAAGTCCCGTGCCCATGGGCATGACTATTTTAGAAACAGTCGCGCCAACGGCCGAGCACACCCTTGTTTCAAAATTTAATAATTATAAAGAAACTTCAATGCATTTTTAAGTTTTCTAAAGATCTAATTGATGTTTTTGACCTTGTGGTTGCAGGGAAACAAGAAAAATGGTGCTCCAATGGAAGGAAAGAGAGCATGACAGAATAAATGAATTGGCCATAGCAGATGAAGACTGTATGGAAGCCCTTAGAAATTGTGGGCTAAAGAAATACTTCCTCACGTCCTATCTACAAGCTCAGCCAAAGCTCTTACAATACTTAATCAACCTTTAGGATGAACGTGATCAAGCGTTTTATATACGAGACCAAGTACTGGAACTGGATGTATCTGACGTCTATTTTATCATAGGACTATCGTGCAGAGGGCTGGTGCCCCTATTGATTGTTATGGTTCTTAACCTGCAAAGTAATACCGAATAGAGAATATGCGAGAAAAAATACCCAGAACAGAGAATATGCGAAGAAAATATACCCAGAACACAGAATAGCAATGATTTTATTACTCAGAGAGAAATGTTCACAGGCCTCTTCGAGGGGGCAACCTCCAATAGAGCAGAGCTCGATTACAAAACAAGACACGATACTCCTCGCAGGGAGTCTCCATCCTTTATATATGACTCATACATGCAATACCACGGGCCAATACCGTGTTTTATTAATACCATCTATCTAATACTACCGCCCATTTCCCCTTTATTTACCCATTTGTAACTAACTGTGGTCCCTTCATTAATTGCGGGTTAACCACTTACAAATATTAATATGGGCTTTATTGACTCTTGACTATGACGTGATCCCATGACATGAATAAGGGGGTTAGGGTGGGACCCTAACATGCCCTTCCCCTTAAGACTAGCCTTGTCCTCAAGGCTGAAGCTACGGAAACTGTTGAAGAATAGTGGCTGGTTCCCAAGTTGCATCTTCCGGAGAGGTGTCTTTCCATTTGACGAGGACCTCTTTAATCATGCGGCCGCGCAGGTGCTTGTCTCGTGAGTCTAGAACCTGTTCCGGTTGAAGCCAGATTGACCCTTCCTCGTCCAATTCCGGTAGACAGGTTTGAACTCGGCAATTGTTCCCAATCACTTTCTTGAGGCACGATACATGGAAAACTGGGTGGATTTTTGTTGTAGGTGTCAAAGCCAACTTGTAAGCCACTTCTCCAATGCGTTGAAGTACTTGGTATGGTCCATAGAATTTTGGAGAGAGCTTTTGACAACCCTTGTCTTTGAGTGATGCTTGCTTATAGGGTTGTAGCCTCAAAAAGACCTGATCCCCTTCTTGAAATTGGCGCTCTGAGCGATGTTGGTCAGCCTGTTGCTTCATACAGTTCTGAGCTTGGTGAAGATTCTTGCGCAGGTGGGCGAGCATGGTCGCGCGGTGTTGTAGGAGTTGATCCATGGCTTGTACTTTGGAGCACCCCGTGAGATAAGAAGTAGGGGAAGGTGGAAGTTGACCATAGAATGCTTCATAGGGAGTCATTTTGGTGGTGGCATGATAGTTGGTGTTATACCACCATTCCGCCAGAGGTAACCACTGTACCCAAAGGTGTTGCTTTTTTGAAGTGAAACACCTAAGGTAGGTTTCTAGACATTTGTTGACTGCTTCGGTTTGACCATCTGTTTGCGGATGATATGAAGTACTGAGTTTGAGTTGAGTGCCTTGTATTCTGAAGAGTTCCTGCCAAAAATTACTGGTGAAGATTGGGTTGCGGTCGGACACAATAGAAGTGGGCATGCCATGCAATTTGAAGATCTGATCCATGAAAGTTTGGGCAACCAACGTTGGTGTAAATGGTTGGGGTAGGGGGCAGAAATGAGCATACTTTGACAGTCGGTCCACAACCACCATGATGACTGACTTGTTCCCAGACTTTGGAAGACCTGTAATGAAATCCATGGAGACCTCCATCCGAATTGACACCAGAATGGGCAATGGTTGTAATGTGCCTAGTGTGTTGACTATTTCCCCTTTGTGGCATTGACATACGTCACATTTTGCTACGAAAGTAAGGATGTCCTGTTTCATACCGGACCAAAAAAATGATCTTCTGGTGCGAGCATACGTCTTC
Source organism: Pinus taeda (assembly GCA_000404065.3). NCBI lineage: Eukaryota > Viridiplantae > Streptophyta > Pinopsida > Pinales > Pinaceae > Pinus > Pinus taeda. The sequence goes on from APFE030209059.1 coordinate 120,897, forward strand.
TGAAAGCCCGAATGTCCTGCAATGGGCGATGAGTGCAATTCTGCCAAAATGCGACTTTTGAGGGTGGATGTTGGTGATATAACGACTCTATCCTGGTAGCGAAGAATATCATTCTGCCATGAGTAGCCCTTGTTGGAATTAGGATCTACCTGCAATTGAGAAATAAGTTGGGAGAGCCCTGGATGTGAAAACCATTCCCGGCGAG
>APFE030209059.1:124258-138221 GCA_000404065.3 Pinus taeda
GCTCGTCGTCCTGATTCTGATGGGCTAGATCACCAATAAGCGCCCCGATAGATCTCAAACTCTTTTTTCTGAAAACTCCTACGGAGTTTTACTCCTTCCTTATCAATACTGCAGTGGCCAAATCCTAAAAATGTCAATGCGGCCAAAAGTCCTGCGAAAATTATACCCTGGTATAGGAACCCTTCACAACGACTCTGATCTGGTGGATCTGAGAGATCTGAATGGCGGATCTGACAGCTCTGGGCGGCGGAACCGACTGCTTCTGCGGATCTGATGGATCTAATAGATCGGAATGGTTGATTGAGACTGATACCTGATGCTGCTGCACCCCTTTGCACAAGCGGATCTGGAAGAGATGATGTGTGATCCCCCGATAGAAAAGGGAACTATGGTCTTGAAGAGTGTCAGGGAATACAGATCGCAATATACATAAGGGTTTGGCAGTATACTCGGCCCAATGTTTCAGGGCTCTAACTAAGGAGGATCGACCATACCCTTAGCCGTACAACCCGACTACCCTATCGTACGGGCAAGTAATCTCTCTGAGTGCTGTTCTCGGTGTACTGTAGCCGCGAGACAGCCGACGGTTTATCTATGGCAAGGTTTCAAAGGAGCCTAGGGGGCTTCTGATATACCCAGAGGGTACGTGGAAGACAGTCCGTGCGCGGTTCTGTCTAATGCGCTACTACTTGAAGGGGTACCCACAAGGGTTACAAGGGAGTCCAACAGATGTGACCACCTCTTGTATTTCCTGCGTGCATGCCTCCCCAAATCCGCAGGTTTATGCGCTCAATGACAGATCCTGTGGTTTAAAGACGCTGGAACATGTCTCTAGCCAAAAAAAAAAAATCGCTAAAATTTGGAGATCCCACCGAGCCCTGGAAAGTGCTCTGATACCACTTGTTGTAGCTCTGATACCACTTGTTATGCTTCTTAACCTGCAAAGTAATACCAAACAGAGAATATGCGAGAAAAAATACCCAGAACACAGAATATGCGAAGAAAATATACCCAAAACACAAAATAGCAATGATTTTATTACTCAGAGAGAAATGTTCACAGGCCTCTTCGAGGGGGCAACCTCCAATAGAGCAGAGCTCGATTACAAAATAAGACATGATACTCCTCGCAGGGAGTCTTTATCCTTTATATATGACTCATACATGCAATACCATGGGTCAATACCGTGGGTTTTATTAATACCATCTATCTAATACTACCGCCCATTTGTAACTAACTATGGTCCCTTCGTTAATTGCAGGTTAACCACTTACAAATATTAATATGGGCTTTATTGACTCTTGACTATGACGTGATCCCATGACATGAATAAGGGGGTTAGGGTGGGACCCTAACATTGATAGGTAGCAGGCCATCCGGTGAGAAAATGGAGGAGGTGATGGCTCGAGTTTGCCCAAGGGCAAAATTTGGATCCGGCAGCTCAAAAGTGGACATCGCCACTATTTTGGACCTAATACTCAAAGCACTGTTGTTCACCATCACACAGGCTGTGGGGGCACAGGCACCCCACGAAGCAATAAAGAACCAACTTATACTAGCTACAGAATGTCTGAATCCAACCATCTTCAATTGGGTGGCAGCGGTGACGACCAACATGAAGAGGCAGCTTACAAAAGGTAAGCATGGCAAGCTGCAGCAGTTTGGGTATGGTTCCATTCTGGTGATGTTCATTTTGGAACAGGTACCAATCTTTCAGGGCCAAGGGGCCTTTGTACCTGATCCGGTGCCTCGAGAGCCGAGAATGGCTCATTGGGCGACACTAATGCCTAGAGGGGGGGGAGGCCAGCAAATGTCATGGAGGCCAGAGTTTTTTGGGTGGCTTCGCCGTCAACTGATCGTGGTCGAGGATTGGCCGTATGCAGGGACAGACTTCACAAGCGACCCTGATCTCCCACTGCCAGAGGGAGAGGATTGGGATGAGGAGATAGGTATGAGCTATTTTTTATTTTGTGTTTTATGATTTTTTTTTTTGTTAATACATGCTTGTTCTAATAACAATTATATGCATATGTAGACGTTGGCCCAGAGTGACCAACCGGCATGTCTCCTATTGCGAGGAGAAACCAGCCTGCAGCAGATCCTCAGGAGGAGGGTGCTGAGGGGGAAGAACTCATCCAGAACCTTGAGGGTATCACTCGAGGTATTCCAGATTATGCTCGGCTAGAGGATGTCTCGTTAGCATACCAGAGGCACATGGTGGGGGTGCCGAGTCGCATCCATCGACTCTTGAGATGCCTAGTGCGGGTAGTGACATGCTACCATGAGCACCATAGGGATTAGATATCTAGGCTTTATTTCCACACATATTTTTTGGGAGACATGTTGTCTCTGGATGTTCTAAGACAAACATGTATTATTTTTTGATGATGCACGCGGTGCAAACATTTGGACATATATATATATATATTATATATATATATTATATATATATAATAATATATATATATATATATATATATATATATATATATATATATATATATATATATCTATACATATGCTTTATGGTTTATTGTGTTCTATGCTTCTTATGCTATTTTAAATTACATGTTATGCAAATGTCTGTTCAATACATAATTAGCTAATGCATCGGTTAACGTATTAAATCGTCTTGGAATATGGTGATATGTAATGAAATCAAAATCCCTTTCTAACAACTTAACACGTAAATATAACCTTAAAATCTGATGGTCTCTGATGGAATAACGCCCATTGAGCTGGTGGACGACAAGCTGAGAGTCCAAGTTCGCAACCAATGTTTGAATACCGAGATTAATCGCCTCGGCTAGTAACTCAATCACAGCACTATACTCAGCAACATTGTTCATGGTACAACCTAGACAAACCCCTTGAAGGTCTACTAACTCACCATGAGGATCGTAGATCACCCATGCCGCAGAGGACAAGTTGCGTGTACGGCAGGAGGCACCATCAGCGAAACCAACGTAAGGCGAACTAGACATCTGTCCAAGAAATAAAAAGGAAACAATAAGCGGAAATCACGCTGACACACCAAGACAAACATGAAAATAGGCACACACAACACACTTGCTAAAGCACACGTATGCACAAAAAATAGAGTGCCTGGAATTATGCATAATATTTTTTCAGGTAAATCCCATTTCGGGGCTTATCCAGGGGATTCCCTTCGTAATCAATAAGCTCATAGCCCCCTTTTTCCAAAACACTCTTTACAATGTAAGGCCAGTGCCACATGGGCTCGAATTTTCCTACCCCCAACTTATCATTGGCTTAATTGTAGAGCAAGACTAAATCTCCCTCAACAAAAGAGCAAGGATGAACAGTGTGATCGAAGTGAGTTTTCACTCGCTTCTTCTGTGCTTCGATAGCTAAAGAGGCTAGTCGACGAGTCTCATCTAGCCGCTCCAGGTAAAGAAGGTGTTCCTCTACTGGAGTAGTGTCAGGGAGCAATTCGAAGGCTAATTTTAATGAAGGAATCTCACACTCGATAGGAAGGGTAGCCTCTAGTCCATTAACCAACTGGAAAGGAGTGAAACTGATGGAATCCCTCACAGAGGTTCGGTAGGCCCACAAGGCAAAGAACAACATCAGGTGCCAGTCAGACTTATGCATGCCAATGGTTCGTTGAAGCATCGTAACCAGAACCTTGTTAACGGCTTCTACTTGACCGCTGGCCTTAGGATAGTATGGAGTTGAACTATCATGCCGTAAGCCCAACTAGGTTGTAAGCTCGTTCATCATATGATTACGGAAATGCTTGCCATGATCAGTGACGATGGCTTGAGGGACTCCGAACCATGAGATAACATGATTAAATAAAAACTGTGCCGCGGTGTGACCGTCTTCGGACAATGTAGGCATCGCCTCGGCCCATTTCGTTAAGTAATCAACGGAAACGATGATATACCCATGCCCCTTGGCCGAGCGAGGGTTACAGGTCATATAATCGATGCCCCATTTCGCAAAAGGGCCGACAGTAACAATGGGGTGCAGTGGAGCAGAAGGTGCACGCATCTTCCGTTGGTAGATTTGGCACTCGTGACAAGAGCAGACGACAAGAATACAATCCTTAAAGATGGAGGGCCAAAAGTAACCAGCACGGAGGATTTTCTATGCAGTGGCATATCTGGACATGTGACCGCCACAGGCACCAGAGTGGCAGTCATTTAAAACTCTCTCAGCTTCTTCGAGTGTTAAGCATCGGTGGAGAATATAATCAACATCGAGATGGTACAAGGTGTCCCCAATAATGCAATATGGTTGGGCTTGATGGCAGATCCATCGTCAAGCATCCTTAGATGTCTTAGGACGAAAATATGACATCTGTAAATAGACAATGATATCCCCGTCCCAGGGATTGAGGGTGTTGATTAGGAAGAGAGTTTCGTTCGGAATGTGATCCTCTAATCGAGAGGGCGCGACAAGAGATGGAAAAGAGCACAACAATTCAGCGAAGACAAGCAATTTCTTGGACTTGGCAGTAGTGAATTCCAAGTCGAACTCTTGGAGGATGACAATCCACTTCGAGTACTTGCCCCCCAGCAGCGGACGTGACAAAATGTATGTCATTGGGTTGCAATCAGAGATCACTGTCGTAGTGCGCAACAAGATATGATGGCAGAAGTGTTGGACGGCACAAACGGCGGCCAATGCCAACTTCTCGATGTAAGCATATCGAGATTCCGTATCTAATAAATTGCGGCTAAGATAATAAATTATGTGTTCAGTGCCATCATCGCCATCTTGAACAAGAACCATGCCAATGGTGGTATTAGCGGCGGCCAAATACAAAGTGTAATCGCGATGGTAATTTGGAGGACGCAACAAAGGAGCAGAAACAAGGAGAGCTTTGAGATGTTCGAAAGACTCTTGAGGGATGGAATCCCATCGAAACGGGGTGTCTCGCTTTAGTAACCGCGTAAAACCTTTGGCCACCTCAGCATAGTTCGGGATGAAGCACTGTAAAAAGTTTGCTTTACCCTGCAAGCTCTGCAATTGCCACAAGGAAGCAGGGGGAGGAAGATTCAAAATGGCCTCGAATTTAAGGGGATCTAGATGGATGCCCTCTCGGGAGACGATGAACCCGAGAAGTCTGCCAGACTCTACGCAGAAGACACACTTATGCGGGTTGAGCCGAATACGGTAGTGTCGACAGTGGAGAAAGATTTCGCGGATATGCGCGGGATGGTTTTGACGCTTAGCTGAATGAGCTAGAAGATCATCCAGGTAAGGCTGTATGATGTGTCGAATATCATGGAATACATAAGACATCACACGTTGGAAGGTAGCACCGGTGTTCTTTAGACCGAAAGGGAGCTTTTTGTAAGCGAAAGTGCCCCATGGACAGATAAAGGCAGTCTTGTGTTGATCAGCTAGTGCGATATTAATCTGGTTATAACTAGAGAAACCGTCCATAAACGAGTATATCTCACTTCTGGCACACTCATCAATGAGTTGGTCAATGAAGGGTGTGGGGTAGTTATCCTTTGGACAGGCTCGATTAATTTCACGGTAATCAACATAGGCTCTGATAGTACCTTGCTTTTTATCCACAGGGACAATATTAGAAACCCAATTTGTGAGTGGGATGGGGTAGATAAAGCTAGCCTTGAGAATATTTTCGACTTCCGCCTTAATGGTTGCAGCCTTTCGGGGGTGCACGGGGTGTAAATGCTGCTGAACAGGCTTAGCTCCGGGATACGTGGGTATCTCATGCACCACAATGCTTCGGTCGATACTGGGCATTTCTTCGTAAGACCAAGCAAAGACATCACGAAACTCGTGAAAGAGACCAATATAAAGTTGAATTTCCTCAGGAGTACAAGTTACTCCGATATAGATATGCTCGACAATCCCTGGTTTAACAGAGATTTCGATCAGTTGAGTTTGTGTGATGTTTCCTAGATTCCCTTCAGAGGACACTTGATATACTTGAATGGGTGTCTGAAGGGGTTGTGAAGGGAGACAAGGAGAAAACCGCTCGAGAAATTCATGCATTTACCAAAGGGTAGGGAGGAATGACGAACAATGGTGAAGATTGGACCAAGGGGGTTCCTCGAGAGACATGGTCTCTATAATGGCTTCATCAGAAGGAAATATTTCTTTTAAAGGATCTAAAGAAGCACAATCTCCAAGCCAAGGGGAATGAGCGTACGAGTCAAGAGCTCCGCTTAAAGAAGCAGATTCAAAAGGAGGAGCCGATATAGAAACAATCTCGACGTAGTTGAGCTCGGCAAGACTCAACGGCATCTCATCGCCCCATGATTCTATCTAGCCAATGGGGGGAGGACCCAAGGATCAGAACGAACCGAAATCATATTGATAGAGGTAAGGTTTGGAGGTGGGAGTGAAAAGACACCCATGAGGGTGGGATCTTTAAAGAGCCCAGCTCCCACACTCTCTAATGGAATAGAGGTATGCTCCACAAAAGGCACGTTGCCTTTGGAAGAGAAAGCGAAGAATGAGAGCTGGTCTACCGTGACAATTTTCCCCTGATGAGGGAAATGAATGACATGAAAGAGAGATGAGGCCACGGCGCGCATGGCATATGTCCAGTGCCAGCCCAAAAGGAGGTTGTAAGTAAGATTTGCATCAACAACTTCAACTTCCACTTCAACAGTCTTCCCTTCCAAAGTAATTGGCAAGCGATGGAGGATGCCGTAAGGGTGAGATTCTCTCTCGTCAAAGTCTTCCCAGGTCGTAGGAGACTAACTCAAAGTCAGGGACCCAATAGCCTTCCAACAAGCAACAAACCTAATGCAAGTTGAAGCACCTTCATCAATGACTGTATGATGAATCATTTTAGAATTGATGATGACCTGAATGACGAAGGCAATCTGGTGAGGCAGTCTCGGTACATGGCTCTCGAGATTAAAAGTAATCAAATCTGAGTCGGGCGGGTTGATGCCACTGATGGCCGATAGCAAGGACTTCCTCTAGGGGGGCAGATCTAGAGAACTTCTAGAGCGGACATAGCTGACGGAGCCTGAGCTAAGTCCTCAACGATGTTGTAGTGCTGGGCAGCACGAGCATTAGGGTTGTAAGAAGATCTCCGGAGTACACCTTTAGGAGGGCGTCAAATAGGCGTCTCAGTGCTAGGTCTCTCGATATGGAGCGGACCAGAACTGGATGGAGGAGCACTTGAGGGGACCTCAAGCTCTTTCCCTGCAGGTGATGGATATTCCTTTGCTCGAGTCGTAATGTGAACAGGAATCGTTCCAGCCATGAACACTTGGGAACCAAAGGGAGAAGAAGACGAGGACGGGTCAGCCACCATTTGCATTTGCTGTGACGGGAAAGGTTCTTTCAGCACCGCAGGAATCCCAGGAGCACCTTTTAATAAACGACTAACTTCGGACCGCCTTGGGCAGTCTTTGGTATAGTGATCCTCATCGCAGATAAGACAAGGATACTTCGGTTTACGTTTGGCTCCTTCCTTGGGTGGAGGTTTATGGGATTCCTACTTGGGTTGATCAGATTTATTTTTCGCCTTCCCCTTCTTCTTTCCTTTCGAGGCTTTATCCGCCATGGTGGATTGGACGGCGTTGACCTCAGAAGTATTTCCATAATTGGACACACCCTGAGAAGTATTTTCATTCAAAGCATTCGATTTTTGCTTCACAGGGTTCGCGGAATATTTCTTCGAAGATGGATTTACAGATCCAATAACACCGTCAACAGATGGCTTTGGCAGAGCTTTGGATGTTTCGGGTCTTGGGGAATTAGGCAAATAATCATATAGGGTACCCGACTGGGAATATACCAAGTCAAGGTACTGAGCACGTGCAATAGCCTGCTCTTCAGTTACACAAGCTCCCATAGCAATGTCTCGCGCGATCGCTGGGACAAAGTAGGTTGTAAACCAATCGGTCAGGAGCTAATCAGGAATCTAGAACTTGATCAAATGATGACGCCGTCTCCATTCATGTATATGATTGGATATGTGTGTGGCTGTGTCCTGTTTAAGAGACGTGAGGAGATGCGTTCCTGTCTCATACCAAATGGGCAACTGAAAATGAGTTAGAAATTCCATTGCCAACGAGTTAAAATCTTGAAAGGATCCGCGAGTTAGCTCAATGTACCACTTAGCAGCTAAGCCGGTGAGAGTCCTTTGAAAAAGGTGGAGCTGGATTGAATCATCAAGCCACGAATTTGACGAACACCAAAGGTGATAAGTCATAACGTGGGCTTGAGGGTCTTCTCCAGCTTTGCCATCGAATTTGGGACAATCACCAGGAATCTTGGTTGGAACTGGTGGCCAAAACAGATTATGAAGGATAGGATCATTAGTTAATTTGGACACATCCAGTAGTTCCAATGTTGCTAAGAAGGGTAACTGAGGATTAAAGGACATCTGTGGCCATGGATAAGAGGTAGAACCAGAGTTCCAACCAGCTGTTCGTTGTCCCCATTAACTTTGTCCGAACGGACCTGGCCCAGAGGGGTTCTGTCTGTAGGGATTCTGTCCATAGGGGTTATAGCCATAACCGGACGGCTAACCCTGGATTTTCCCCCCAACACCCCATTGATTACCAACTTGGCCTGTAGGAGCAACATACTGTTGCTGGTAATTCTAATAAGGAGTGACCTGCATTTGTTAATAATTATGGTACGGGGAAAATTGAGCTTGCCCCTGGGGTTGCTGGTAACCATAAGGTTGTTGGGCTCCATACTGAGCCTGGGGACTAGGTTGCGCTTGATAAGAAGGTTGAGATTGAAGCCCACCTTGCATCTGAAGACCAGTTTTGGGGCTGGGGCCCAGCCTAGGGCTGGAAACCGGGTTGAGCTTGAGAAGCAATCACCATTTGCATGCCCGGTTGGGCAGGCCCAAAAAGATGTCCTTGAGAGGATGGAGACTAGGCCACCTGGCTAGAAGGTTGCCCTGGTTGAATTTGGGATGGACCCACTTGCCCAGAAGGTTGAGCTTGCTGGGTGTTAGGTTATCCTTGTACAATCGAGGGTTGTCCTTGCGGAACAGATGGCTGAGCGGACTAGACGGTTGGTTGACCTTAAGGTTGACCAACTTATCCAGATGGTTGACCAGACTGGGCAGTGGGTTGGCGTTGCTTTATGTAAGGCTAACCACCCTACCCAGAAGGGTACCCTTGCTGGATCCCAGGTTGTCCTTGTTGCATATAAGGTTGTCCTGAATTCCCATAGGGTTGACCGGAAGGGTATCCCTGCTAGACTCCAGGTTGTCCTTGTTGCATATAAGGTTGTCCTGGATTTCCAGAGGGTTGCCCAAGATAAGTGAAAGATGGACCACCATAGGCCGAAGGTTGTCCCTGAAAGGGTTGTCCTTGTGGGCCTCCAGGCTACCCTGGATAAGGTTGCCCGTAATACTGCTACCCGTAAGAAGGCTACGTGTAAGATGGCTGACCTTGATAAGATGGTCCTTGATAAGACGGTCCTTGATAAGATGGTTCTTGATCCGAAAGGGGCACTTGGCCACCACCATAACGAGTGGTACCCCAAGCAACACCTAATGGGATTGAGACCTCAACCAGAGGCTAAGATGGCAAGGATCCAATATAAAGATGATGCCCTACGGGTTCATAATAATGATTTGGACCTTGCACGCCCGGATTCTGGATGGCTTGCAAATACTGATTGTATGCCTCCCCTGCCAGAATGGAACCAGAAGAAGGTGGGACACTAAGTGTAGGATTGACAATTTCAGATGTAGGTACCGACTGGCCACTATTTATTGAATTGTGGGACGGACCACCAACAGTAGTTACAATCGAAGATGCTGTAACGACACTAACAACCGGTGTTGAAGACGCTACAGAAACAGTCGGAATAGTCGGGACTGAAGTGACAACTGTATTGTGAACTTGAGGAATAAAAGATCCCATAGTGGGAGTGATGTTGTGATCCCACATGGTACCTGAGGAGGAGTTCCTATAACCCATAACATCCCTAAAAGCCTTATAGCGTAAGGGCAACGTGATACTGAGAGGGGTGACAGTGAAGGGTGGGGTTAAGGCCGAGACAGGAGTTTTGACACTCGTCACAACGAGCGTCTCACTCACGATAGGAGATGTGTCACCCATGTCAGAGGAAGACATTGGGATTGAAACACCAGTAGGAGTAAAAGGAGTATCCTCTTCGGAAGGCTCCCAAACAGGGTTCCAATGTAGATTGTCAAAATCGTCTTCTGGAGCACGAGAGTTCAATGGTTGGACACTCGGAATAACAGGGAAAGTGTCACTACAAACTGGTGTCTCAGGAGCAGCAGAAGAAGGAGACCCTTGGTCACTAGGGATGGGAGACGGGATCGATGATTCCACCAGGATGATTCGATTCAAAAAATCCTAGGCAAACTAACGAGAAAAGACCCTACTCAAACTAACGCAAACAAGATCTAACAGGGTAAGTGTAAACGTGGCCGAATAAATTTTAAGACGCAAGGACATAACTTGACCTTTTCATCTTTAAAGAGTCGAGAAAAGGACAAAAAGATGACTCTAGTCGCCTTCGAATGTTTAGTGAGCCTGAAGTGACAAATGCTCAGGTGAGCCTTTTCTTTTAGGGAGTCCAAAACCAATGGCAATCGTATGAAAACCAATGACTTTTCGTACGGCAGTCAATCTTCCTGAATGCTGTGTTCAGTGCGTTACGGGTCGTAAGGCGGCAGCCACAGCTTCCTATGGATAAAGGATGATAACCTAGTGGGGTCTCCCCATATAATCGATAGTACGTGGGAGCATAAGTCCATACTAGACCACTATTGAGTCATAAAAGGAGGAATCACCCAACCTTGAGTGGAAACAAAAGTGACTAGGTTTAACGACGCAGGAGCACATCTCTAGCCTAGACCTCTAAAAAGTGTGTGTTATGTTCCAATGTGTTGTTAGATTCATTCAGTCCATTTAAAAGTTGATCCTATATTAGGTTTCAGTTTTCAGGCCTTACCATATGTAATATCTCAAAATTCCCTAAATGCAAACTATATGCCAAAATATGTCATTTCATTCGATGAATGCTAGTTACGAGAGGGTTTGAGAGCTTTCACACAAACGAAATGATCACAAAACAACAACGAACCTCTCTAATGTAGCTAATGGAAATTAACAAACTTTTCTTCAAGATCACTAACCACTAATCAAAATGAAAAGCTCTAATTCTCATTAACTAATGCAAAGCAAAAGAGATCTTTTCTTTTATGTTGATGGCAAAAAGCACTTAAAAAAACTTTGAGAAATGATAACAAACAAATTCCACTCAATACAAGCACATTCAGATCCCCAAATCACAAAGCAAACCTCCAAAGAATGAGAAAAGTCCCAAAGACACCAATGAGCCGTGTAATCTAGGCTCAAAGTGAAACAAAGCGGAATTCAAGTGAAAACGGACCAAGTCACCCAAATAACGCAATAAAACGATTTACAACCACCAAACAAGTGCAAGGGAGTGATTAGAGAGTCGACTGGACCAATAGAAGATCAAAACACCTGAGGAAGGCTCGACACACAAAGCACTAGATGCCCTAGGGCTAGAAATGTGAAATCGATGGAAAAAAGCAAACACCCAAAGGGTAAAGATCAAAGCCAGTCAAACAACACTCCAACACAATCAAGTAGTCAAAAAAAGGTACCCAGAACAAAAACCAAGCTCAAGAGGCTCAAAACCAAGCAAAATTCAAAAGTTACCAGGCTTGGCGCAACTGTCAGGCTGCAACTAGCACCTTTCAGGGATTGGCGCGGGTTGTCAATGAGCAACTAGCGCCAATTGGCGCGTTTGTAATGCTATAAAAGAGCGCCAATCAAGTTTGTTATGGAAAAATAAAAAACAAGCAAGCCAAAACTAGGCCAACAGTATCCAGGTACACCAAGGGACAAGAAGTAGCACAAGAACTCAACCCAGAAGGCTAACCAAGCAGGAAAAACCAAGAAACAACCAAGAAACAAGGCAAGTTCCAAGTTTTTCAGTTCGTAAACCAAACTGGAGATGGACTGAAGGGGCATTGATCTACTTCGCTAATGTAGAGCAACATCATTTTGAAGGCTATCTGGCCATACTTCAGGCTCCATCTAAAGTTTACAAATCAAACATCAAAACAAAAAAAACAACCAGACAAAAAGCTAACTCCCTAGTGGAGTCGCCAAATTGTTGTGGAGGTAAATCCCCTCTACGGACAGAGGCGATCCCTAATAGCCCAGAATGGGTATAGAAACAATCAAACAATGCTATCACACAGGTTCCTAATTGCAAATCAAAGACCAATGATGAGGGCCTACTTGGATTCCAACGCTAGTACTTGTAGAAGAGTTGACGCTCCCGTTCCTTTGCTCCGGCTGGTCACGATCTTCGTGAATGGACACCTGCACATGCAAAGAATGACACAAACACAAGCATAAAATCCAATAGATGCAACTATATATCAGTTAGAAAGGATATAACTCATCATCATTACAAAAGAACAATAAGAGTGGAACCATAATGATAGTCATCTATTATTGATAAACAAAGAAGAATACAACCATAGTTCTTACGTCAAATCCTCCTTTGGCTGGGTGATCAGCATCACATGTCTTGTAAAGCTTGTTGGGAATGGGAACAAGCCTCTCTCTCCTTGGTTATTTGGACAAGAATCTCCTTACTTTAGATTTAGCCTTATGGGAATGAAGAAGGCTTCTTGCAGCATGAACTTTGCAATTCTCCAACTTTGAGACTTTGGAACTTGGAACTAGCTTGTCAAAGGCAAAAGGACAAGATTTTATAGATAGAGGAGAAGGAGTTAGGATCATCCACAATATTCATGGGATTGGCTTTATCACTAAGAAGCTTCCATGAGAGGTGGCAAACCACTTCCCTCCTATGGAGATTTGAAGCCAAAGTAAACCAACTCAAGATAGATTCAGTTCAGGAGTGGGTTAGGAAGAATCTTTGGATGTTGGTTTGTTAAAAACACTACCCATTTTGGCTAGCGCGAGTGCGACTCTGAGATAGAGCACCGGCTGGCGCGCCCTCTTTGGAAGATTTCCCCCATTAGCGTGAGTGATGCACAGTGAAACCGCGCCAATGGAAAAAGGGTTGTTTTTATGGGTATTTTGTAGAATATGTCTTCAGTGCAAATGAAGTTCATACTCAAGGGGATACAATGCAAGTGTTTCCAGGTCATGTCACTTCTCACAGGTTCCGAAATGAGTCCTCCAAGGTGTGGGAGAAGGGGTAACAGGGACGGTGACAAATTACTGTGTAACACTCCCCTATCATTACCAAGGAGGAATGTGAACCTTTCAAAGGAGGTATAGTAGGTCTTGAGGTGGCTACTACACCTGTAACAACCGATACAGAGTAAACTGTTGCATCTATAACAACCAACCCAAGAAGAACTGTTACTTCTGTAACAACCAACTCGAATAAGGTTGACACGCTTGTAGCAACCGACTCGACGACTCAAAATCCTCCATATCCTTAGAGATTAAATGAGACTAGAATGACCTCACAATCCAAATCCAATTTCTTTAGGGAGTTCCAAAATCTGGATGTACAAATTCATCTGCTGCAAGCTCTTAAAGAAGTACCTATTTATGCTAAAATAGTACGAGATCTGTGCATTAAGAAACCTGGAAGGAAGCCTAAGGACCCTTCTACCATACACGTGATGGGAAAATTGTCCAAATTAATGTCTTCTCAACCTATTCTAACCGAATATAACGATTCGGGGAAACCCTATAGTCACTATCTATATTAATGACCAACCCATAACTAGCACATTGATTGATCTTTGGGATACCATTAATGTGATGACAAAGGACCTCTTTACCACCCTGGGGCTACATGGGCTTAAACATACTCCTACTGTCACGCGGAATGAGTCGATCTTGCGGACAAGACAGACCTTCCTAGAATCTAATGAAGACCTAATGACAAACAAACCAACCAGACACTATCTTTCTCTAAATGTGCTTTATAAGTAATGGCAAACAAATGTGTTTAAGGCCTACCTCAT
>APFE030209069.1:0-12525 GCA_000404065.3 Pinus taeda
CAATTTTTCTAAAATGATTAGGGTTTAGAGTTTAGAGTTTAGTGTTTATAAGACTTTATTAAATTATTTAAATAAAAACTTAAAAAAAGTTACAAAACTCTTGTTAAAATGTTATGAAATTCTTAGGGTTTAGGGTTTAAAATGAGTTAGTAAATGATTTTAATAAACACTTAAATAAAAGTTACAAAACCATATTTAAAATGTTGTAGAATGGTTAGGGTTTATGATTTATGGTTTATAAAACATTAGAAAATCATTTTAATAAACACTTAAATAAAAATTACAAAACGATTTTAAAAATGTTATAAAATTCTTAGGGTTTATGATATAGGGTTTATGGTTCAAGGTTTAGGGCATATTAATTACGGTTTATAATACTTTAGTAAATTCTTTTAATAAACACTTTAATAAAAGTTACAAACAAATTTTAACATGTTATAAAATACCTAGGGTTTATGGTTTTACGGTTTAGGGTTTATAACACTTTAGTAAATGGTTTTAATAAACACATAGATAAAGATTAGAAAACACTCTTTAAAATGTTATAAAATACATAGGGTTTGGGGTTTAGGTTTTAGGATATAGGGTTTAGGGTTTAGCTTTTAGGGTTTAGGTTTTATAAAATTTTATTAAATTCTTTTAATAAACACTTACATAAAAGTTACAAAACACTTTTGAAAAGGTTATAAAATGGTTAATGTTTGGGGTTTAGTGTTGTGGGTTTGAAGTTTGGGGTTAAGAATTTAGGGTTTAGGGTTTAGAGGTTTATAACACATTAGTAAATGCTTTTAATAAACACTTAAATAAAATTTCCAAACCGCTTGTTAAAGTGTTATAAAATACTTAGGGTTTAGGGTTTAAAATACATTAGTAAATGCTTTAGATAAACACTTAAAAAATGTCACAAAACGTTTTTGAAAATGTTATAAAATGTGTACCTTTTAGGGTGAGGTTTTAGGGTTTTGGGTTTGGGATTTATACCACTTTAGTTAATTCTTTTAAAAGGAACTTTAAAAAAAGTTACAAAACACTTGTTAAAATGTTATAGAATACTTATGGTTTGGGGTTTAGGGTTTATAACACTCTGTAAATTCTTTTAATAAACAATTAAAAAAAGTAGCGGAACGCTTGTTAAAATGTTATAAAATATTGAGGGATTAGATTGTAGACTTAAGTGTTGATAACATTTTAGTAAATGCTTTTAATAAAAACATAAAAAAAGTTATAAATATTGATATAATGTCATTAAATGCTTAGGGTTTAGGGTATAAAATGTTATAAAATGCATAGGGTTTAGGGTTTGTAAGACTTTAGTAAATTCTTTTAATAAACACTTAAAAAAAGTTACAAAATTCTCTTTAAAATGTTATAAAACTCTTAGTGTTTAGGGCTTAGGATTTATAACACTTCAATAAATGCCTTTAATAAACACTTAAAAAAAGTTACAAAACACTTTTTAGATTGTTATGAAATGCTTAGTCTTTAGGGTTTAGTGTATAGAGTATAGGGTTTGGGGTTTAGGGACAATTTAGTTAATGCTTTCAATAAAACTTTAATAAAAGTTACAAAATGCTTGTTAAAATCTTATATAATCCTTAGGTTTTAGGGTTTACAACACTTTAGTAAATGGTTTTAATAAAACCTTTAAAAAGTTACAAAAGGCTTATTAAAATGTTATAAAATGCTTAGGTTTTATTGTTTAGGGTTTAGGGTTTTAAAAAGCTACAAAATACATGTTAAAATGTAATAAAATACTTAAGGTTTAGGGTTTATAAAACTTTAGTAAATTATTTTAATAAACACTAAAACAAAAGTTACAAAATGCTTGTGGGTTTAAAATGTTATAAAATTCTTACGGTTTAGGGTTTGGGGTGTGGAGTTTAGGGTTTAGTGTTTATGGTTTATAATGCTTTAATACAAATTTTTAATAAAAACTTAAATAAATGTTGTAAAATGGTTAGGGTTTAGAGCTTAGGGTTTAGGGATTAGAGATTAGGGCTTAGGGTTTATAAAAACTTAGTAAATGGTTTTAATAATCACTTGAATAAAAGTTACAGAACGCTTTTGAAAATGTTATAAAATCCGTAGGTTTTAGCATTTAGGGTTTAGGTTTTATAACACTTTAGTAAATTCTTTTAATAAACACTTAAGTAAAAGTTACAAAACACTTTATAAAATGCTATAAAATTCTTAGGGTTTAGGGTTTGGGGTTTAAGGTTTAGGGCTTAGGGTTTAGAGTTTATAACACTTTAGTGGATTCTTTTAATAAACACTTAAATAAAAGTTATAAAACACTTCTCAAAATGTTTTTAAAATTCCTAGGGTGTATGGTTTGGTGTTTTGGGTTTAGGGTTGATGGTTTAGGATTTAGAGTTTAGGGTTTATAACACTTAAGTCTTTCAATATACACTTAAAAATTTACAAAACACTTTTTAAAATATTATATAATACTTAGGGATTAGGTTTTATGGTTTAGCATTGAGGTTTTGGGGTTTAGGGTTTAGGGTTTAGGGTTTAAGGTTCACAATTTAGGGTTTAGGGTATAGGGTTTAGTGTTTGGGGTTTAGGGTTTAGTGTTTATTTTTTATGGTTTATAACCATTAATTAAATGGTTCTAATAAAAACTTAAATAAAAGTTATAAAATTTTGAGGGTTTAGGGTTTAAAAAGTTATAAAATGCTTACCGTTTAGAGTTTAGGGCTGATGGTTTATAACACTTGAGTAAATTGTTTTAATAAACACTTTAAAAAAAAGAAACAAAACTCTTGTTAAAATGTTATAAAATACTTAGGGTTTATGGTTTAGGGAAAGTTAAGTAAATGATTTTAATCAACATATTAGAAAAAGTTACAAAATCCTCACTAAAATGTTATAAAATTATTAGGGTTTAGGGTTTAGATTTTATAACACTTGAGTAAATGGTTTTAATAAAAACTTAAAACAATATTATAAAACACTTATTGAAATATTATGGAATACTTAGGGTTTAGGGTTAAGGGTTTAAAATGCTACAAAATTCTTAGGGTTTAGGGTTTAGGGTTTTAAAAAGTTGCAAATTGTTTGTTAAATGTAATAAAATGCTTAGGGTTTAAAACACTTTAGTAAATTCTTTTAGAAAACACTTCAAAAAAAGTTACAAAATGGTTATTAAAATGCTACAAAATGCTTAGGGTTTAGGGTTTAGTGTTGGGGGTTTAAAATGTTATAAAATTCATAGGTTTTATGGTTTGGGGTGTGGGGTTTAGGGTTTATTGTTTATAATTATTTAATAAATTCTTTTATCAAACGCTTAAATAAAAGTTAAGAAATAGTTTTTAAAATGTTATAAAATGCTTCTGGTTTGTTGTTTATGGTTTATGGTTTAGGGTTTGGGGTTTACGGTTTAGGGTGTAGGGTTTATAACACTTTAATACATGGTCTTAGTATACTTAAATAAAATTAAAAATAAAATAAAATGTTATCAAATCCTTAGGTTTAAGGGTTTGGGTTTAGGGTTTAGGGTTTACAGCACTTTAGAAAATGATTTTAAGAAACTCTTAAGTAAAAGTTACAAAATTTTTTGTAAGATGCTATAAATCTCTTAGGATTTAGATTTTAGGGTTTAGGTTTTGGGATTTAGGGTTTATAAGACCTTTGTAAATGCTTTTAGGGTTTAGGGTTTATAAGACCTTAGTAAATTCTTTTAAGGTTTAGGGTTTAGGCTTTAAGAATTAGCCTATACAGCTCAATATTTTGGAATCAGGGTTTAGCATTGATAACAATTAGCTAAATTCTTTCAATAAAATTTAAATAAAAGTTGGAGAATGATTTTTAAAATGTTATAAAAATTTAATTTTTAGGGTTTACGGTTTGGGGTTTGTGGATTGGGATTTAGGGTTTAGTGTTTAGTTTTTCTAAGGCTTTGGAAAATGGTTTTAATAAAGAAATAAATAAAATTTACAAAACTCTTTTTAAAATGTCATAGAATGCTTAGGGTTTAGGGTTTACAGTTTAAGGTTTATAACACTTTAGTAAATGCTTTTAATAAACACTTAAATAAAAGTTTCAAAACACTTTTTAAAACGATATAAAATCCTTACTTTTTAGGGTTTAGTGTATAGGGTTTATGGTTTATAACACTCTAGTAAATTCTTTTAATAAAAACTTAAATAAAAGTTACATAACACTCTTTAAAATGTTATAAAATGGTCAGGTTTTAGGGTTTGGGGTTCTAGGTTTTAGGGTTTTACGTTTAGGGTTTAAGGTTTATAACACTTTAGTAAATTATTTTAGTAAACACTTAAATAAATGTTACAATACATCTTTTTAAAATGTTATAAAATTGTTAGGGTTTAGGGTTTAAGGTTTCGGATTTAGTGTTTATGGTTTAGGATTTAGGGTTTAGGGTTTAGGGTTTAGGGTTTAGCATTTAAGGTTTAAGTTTTATAACACTTCACTAAACTTCGGTATAGGGTTTATTTTATAATGTTTATGGTTTAGGGTTTAGCATTTAAGGTTTAGGTTTTATAACACTTTACTAAATTTGTTTAATAAACACTTAAATAAAAGTTAAAAAACACTTTTCAAAATGCTATAAAATGATTAGTGTTCAATGTTTACGGTTTAGGGTTCATAACATTTTAGTAAATTCTTATGGTTTAGGGATTGGAACTTATGGCTTTGGATTTAGGGTTTAGAGCTTATAAAATTTTATTAAATGCTTTTAATAAATAATTAAAAAAAGGTTATAAAACACTTGATAAAATGTTATAACTTCTTAGGTTTTAGTGTTTGGGGACGATTTAGTAAATACTTTTAATAAACACTTTAAAAAAGTTACCAAACGCTTGTTAAAATGTTATAGAATTCTTAGGGCTTAGGGTTTACAACCCTTTTGTAAATGGTTTTAATAAACACTTAAAAAGAGTTACAAAAGGCTTATTAAAATGTTATAAAATGCTTACGTTTAGGGTTTAAAATGTTATAAAAGTCTTAGTCTATAATTTTTAAGGTTTTAAAAAGTTACAAAGCACTTGTTAAAATGTAATAAAAATTTTATGGTTTAGGGTTTATAACGCATTAGTAAATTATTTTGATAAACACTTAACAAAAAGTTACAAAATGCTTCTAGGTTTAAAATGCTATAAAATTCTTAGGGTTTAAGATTTACGATTTAGGATTTTGGGGTGTGGAGTTTAGGGTTTATGGTCGATGGTTTCTAATGCTTTAAGAAATTCTTTTAATAAATGCTTAAATAAAAGTTACAAAATAGTTTTTAAATTGTTGTAAAATGGTTAGGGTTTAGGGTTTATGGTTTAGTGTTTAGGGTTTGGGGTTTACGGTTTACGGTTTATGGTTTAGGGTTTATAAAAATTTCGTAAATGGTTTTAATAAACACATAAATAAAATTTACAAAACACTTTTTAAAATTTTATAAAATCATTATGTTTTAGGGTTTCATGTTTAGAGTTTTGGGTTTATAACATTTTAGTAATTTCTTTTAAGAAACACTTAAGTAAAAGTTACAAAACACTTCATAAAATTTTATAAAATGATTAGGGTTTACACTTTATGGTTTAGGGTTTGGAATTTAGGGTTTATGGTTTAGTGTTTACGTTCTATAACATTTTAGTAAATGCTTTTAATAAACACTTCAATAAAAGCTACAAAACACCTTTTAAAATGTTTTTTAAATTCTTAGGGTTTATGATTTAGGGTTTTTGGTATAGGGTTTAGGTTTTTATAAAACTTTAGTAATTTATTTTAATAAACATTTAAAAAAAAGTTACAAAACACTTTGTAAAATGTCATAAAATGCTTCCAGATTAGGGTTTAGGGTTTAGCGGTTAGGTTTTTAGGTTTAGGGTTTAGGTTTTAGGGTTTAAAGTTTAGGGTTTATGGTTTAGGGTTTATAACACTTTAGTAAATTATTTTAATAAACACTAACATAAAAGTTATGAAACACTTTTTAAAAGGCTATAAAATGCTTAAGGTTTGGGGTTTGGGGTTTAGGGTTTAGATTTTAGGGTTTATAACACTTAGGTAGATTCTTTTAATAAACACTTAATTAAAAGTTACAAAATACTTTTAAAATGTTATAAAAAGCTTCGTTTTTAGGGTTTAGTGTTTAGGATTTACAGTTTGGAGTTTAGGGTTTAGGGTTTTTTTCTTTAGTAAATTCTCTTAATAAACACTTAAATAAAAGTTACAAAATGATTTTTAAAATGTTGTGAAATTCTTAGCTTTAGGGTTTATAACACTTTAGTAAATGCTTTTGATAAAAAATAAAATAAATTACAAAACGCTTTTAAAAATGTTATAAAATACTTAGGTTTTATGGTTTATGGTTTAGGGTTTGGCGTTTAGCGCTTACGATTTAGTGTTGAAAATGCTTTAGTAAATGTTTTTTAATAAACACTTAGTTAAAAGTTACAAAACACTTTTTTAAATGCTATAAAATTATTAGGGTTTAGGTTTTAGGGTTTAGAGTTCAGAGTTTCGGGATTATAACACTTTAGTAAATGCTCTTAATAAACACTTAAATAAAATTACAAAAATGTTTTTAAAACGTTATAAAATGCTTAAGGTTTAGGTATTAGGGTTTATCGTTTAGGGTTTTGTGTTTAGAACACTTTAGTAAATTATTTTAATAAGCACTTAAATAAAAGTTAGAAAATGACCTTTAAAATGTTAT
Organism: Pinus taeda; assembly: GCA_000404065.3. Lineage (NCBI taxonomy): Eukaryota > Viridiplantae > Streptophyta > Pinopsida > Pinales > Pinaceae > Pinus > Pinus taeda. The sequence goes on from APFE030209069.1 coordinate 6,674, forward strand.
AAATTCTTAAGGTTTAGGTTTTAGGGTTTAGAGTTTAGAGTTTAGGGTTTAGGGTTTGAGGTTTAGTGTTTAGTGTTTAGGGTTTGTGGTTTAAAGTTTATGGTTTAGGCTTAATAACACTTTATTAAATGCTTTTGTTAAAAACTTAAATAAGAATTACAAAATTCTTTTTAAAATGTTATTAAATTCCTAGGGTTTAGACTTTAGGGTTTAGGGTTTGGATTTTAGTGTTTAAGGTTTAGTGTTTAGGGGCTAAGGTTTATGGTTTATGATTTAAGGTTTAGGTTTTGTGGTTTAGTATTTAGGGTTTAGGTTTTATAAGGCTTTAGGGTTTGGGGTTTAGGGTTTAGTGTTTAGGGTTTGGTGTTTGCGGTTTAGTGTTTAGGGTTTATGGTTTAGTAAATTATTTTAATAAACTTTCAAATAAAGGTTACAAAATGATTTTTAAAATGTTATAAAATACTTAGTATTTAGGTTTAGGGTTTATGGTTTGGAGTTGAGTGTTTAGGGTGTAGGGTGTAGGGTTTAGGTTTTTAATTTTATAACACTTTACTAAATTCTTTTTATAAACACTTAAATCAATTTTAAAAAACTATTTTTAAAATGTTATAATATGCTCAGGGTTTAGGGTTTATAACACTTTGGTAAATTCTTTTAAGAAACACCTAAATAAAAGTCTGAATACTCTTCTTAAAATGTTATAAAATGCTTAAGGTTTAGGGTTTAGGGTTTGGGGTTTATGTTTTATGGTTTAGACACTTTATTAAATGCTTTTAATTAACACTTAAATAAAAGTTACAAAACACTTTTTAAAATGTTATAAAATTCTTAGGGTTTATGGTTTAGGGTTCAGGATTGGGGATTTAGGGTTTAGGGCTTAGGGTTCACGGTTCAAAATATTATAAACTGCTTAGGGTTCATGGTTTAGGGTATATTTTTTCGTGTTTAGGGCTTAGGGTTTTCTGTTTAGGGTTAATGGTTTATAACATTAAAAAATATAAAGTAGCTATAAAAGTTGATTGAGGGCTCTCACGTGGCCAACTGTATAAAGATTCTATGCAGTTGAGCCTACAATTGGATTGAGAGTCATCTCCAAAACATTGTTGCAGCCAACAAGATGCAAGTAGAAAAACAACTTCAAAATATGCAGTAAGAGATATCTTCACTTTACAAATAAGTCTTTACTTCTCATGTTTTTGTAACTTATATGCTAATGAGTTCAATATTTATATTTTAATTATTAATAACATGGATTGATCCAAATAGTTTGTATGTTTTGATTTCTGATGATTGCATACGGTATCAAAGCTCGATTTAAACACTTAGAACCTATAGGATCTCCATGTCAACTTTTTTTGTTATTGGTTTTATTTTAATAAGATTAATTTCCATGATAAATTAATTTGACCATTGTTATCTCGTAAAAGAAAACATTATAAGATGAATTATTAAAATGGGACAAGAAGAAGAAGATTTGATATTAATGATTTAACTAAAATCACGTAAATAAAATATATAGTCTACATTATTTTCGTCCATCACAAATAAAATTCATACCCCATTTCAAGAATTTTAATATTACATCACTATAAATAAGATATATTGATTTTCACAACAATAATCAATGTGAAATCCTAGATCAAATCATTTTAATTTTAAATATTAAAATTAAAATAAATTAAATGGCATGGAATAACTTTCCTATTATATTTAGAAAAAACAAAAAAAACCAAAGAAACCTATAGAACATACGTTGTGTTTTGTGTTTGAAAGATAAAATCCAATCCCTAGGTCAACCAATTTAATTTTTTCTCATAAGAAGTGTAGTGAAGAAATTTAAATCAAAGTTTTAATTGGATGCTCTTAATTAACAAACAATTAGTTCTTCCATATGTTTATGACCGGCCAAAAGTTAATGTAAGCCTAAAGCCTAAAACAATGGCTAAATACCAATGATGGTAGCTCAAGACTTTCATTAAGCACTAGAGACATTAATGTTTTTGTCTCTTAGTGGTCTACATGCTCTAAAAGAGGTAGATTGGAATGTTATTTATGATGTATGGAAATAAATGAAAAATAGAAAGCCTTTTCCATTGGACAAATAGATTTATATTTTCAATGATGTAAGTCCAAATGCTTCTGAATATCATCGAATGAATAAAAGAAACATATGATTAGATTTTTAAATGGAATTTGAGAAAAATGTTTTCTTATTTACTATGTTTTATTGAGATTTCATTGTGATTTTAATGTAGATAGCCTTTAAATTGTTAAAATTTTAAAAATTTAGGACACTATTTCATTTTAACATTCTTTGAGGGCCTTATTTAATATACAGTGGTCAATAGAAGTAGAATTTTTTTAATAACCTTTAATATTTATTGGTTTAGATGAATATATATTATTCCATTTGAAATTAAGACCATTCCTTCAAATTTAAATACTACTCAATAGAGAGCCCCTGCCAAAACAAATTGGAAAAGTAAATTGAAGAAAAGTCAAAATGTTATTAAAATATAATATTAATTAACGACAAGATAGAAGGAAATTTTGATATCTTTAAACAACTAAAAAGGACCCATCATTCTTGAAAGGCTCCATGGACCTGACATTAAATTTTGTTAGTTTTTGTAATATATTGTTAATGTATTTTGTAATTGTTCTCCTCATAACAAGATTAGTATGCTACTAGTGTTTCAGATGAAGCTCATACCGTGATCATGGTAAAATGGAAATTGTGATGTATCCGTGTAAAATGAAAACTATAATGTATCTATAACTTAATATGAATAGGAAGATATAAGATATTTTTTCTTCTGAAAAACGAATATAGAGAACCACTGAGAATTAACTTTTGGGACATTTAATTCAAAATATACAAATTGATAGAGCAATCGAAAATATGTTTTCCTATAAACTTGGGTAACCTTAGGAAAAAATACATATTGCAGTGCTCCTTTTATTTCAATGGAAATGGGCCATGAACCATGATGTAAATGATGTGGCATTATTGGATTAATAAACTTATAAGAAATGAAAAAGGAGGATTTAATTTTTCCTTGCCTTGAAATGGATAAACCTTGGTTTTTTCCTCCATTTTCTTTCTTGTTTGGAGTGTGGATTTTATCTCAAGTTGTGGCACATGGTGGGAGGCATTAATCTAATAAAATTTTAGCCACACATGATAAATCTTCATCTCTAGTTCATTCAAGCTTCATAGGCAATCAAGTCTCCCATTATATGATTTATCACTCTATATCGTTAGTATTTATAAGTGTCATGTGTTTATTATTGGTAAAGTAATCAATAATAATAATATTTTGGATTTTATATATGGAAATAAAATTTATGTCATTAAATAAATGAGAATATTTAGTGTTTACAAAAGGTGTAGATTATTGGTTAAATTACATATAATGTTAGAGACATTTTAAGTTCTCAAAAAAAAATTATGACAATTTTTTATGTAAAAAGTAAAATAAATTTATATTTATTTTATTTTAAGTGAACAAATATTTTGATATAAGTATGAGTAAGTTTAATACTATTCATGAACTACTTATTTTAGTAGTAAGTTTTGGAATGTGTTGATGGAAATTTTAAAATATTAGTGTTATGAATGATAAATAGTCAAAAACAATGGATGTAATCTAATTATAATACATAATTTTGTAATGATTCTTGTTCATGAAATTAAGATTATGGTATTAATATTAAAATTACAAATGATATATTAATAAGTATATTGGAAGTTAAATTTGATATATAGGTATATATTTTAAAATTATGATAGTTATCGAATAAATTTAAAGAGTATGATAAAATTGAGTATGTGAGAGAGATAAAAAATATATTTTATAATTTAAAATTAGTTGGGAATGTCATTTTCTGAGATATATTCAACTTAGATTTTACTATGGTTCGTGATTGTTTTGGCATAATAATTTTTTTAATTTATTTATCGATAGTATGCTCTCGTAGTTCATAACAGTGAGTAACTTTTCATAATTTTGGAAACTAGGGTTGATTGAAGGATAATTTCTTATTAGCGAATTTATATGTTACTATGGCTTAATTTATGTTTCATATACTTGAAAAGAAAGATAATAGATGAGGGATCTTCTTTTGAGTATGGAATAGCCTCTTGTTGGTCCTGAAATTGGAAATAAACAAGAAAATGCATATTAGAATTAGCACTTAAGCGATGTATTTCAACATTCCATGGTCGTATTATGGTTCAGGAAAAGTGTTGCATTGGATGTAAAACTTGATATTTTATTTTATTTTGTATTTATTACTATAAATTTTAGATGTAAGGATAATGATGTTGTATTCTTATAATGCCATGTCGATTATTTTCCATGATATTATGATGTTATATCCTCTCTCTCTCTCTCTCTCTCTCTCTCTCTCTCTCCTAGTATCCCAGTTTCTTCCCCCTCCCTCTCTCTCCCTCCCACTCTTTCTTCCCCTCTTTTCTCTCCCTCTCCCTCTCTTGCTCTCTCCCTCTCTCTCTCGCTCTCTCCCTCTCTCTCCCTATCCTCCCTTCATCCTCTCTCCCATTCTCTCCATTTCCCTCTCCCTCTCCCCCTCCTATGCCCCCTTTCTTGACATAGCCTGATCCTCCTCTTGCGCTCTCTCCCCCTCTCCATCTCACTCCCCTCCCTCTCTCTCTCTCTATTTCTCTCCCTCTCTCTCTTTGTCTATCTCTCTCTCATTACCTATCTCCATCTCTCTCTCTCTCTCCCCCTCACCCTCCTCTCCCTATCTCTTCTCCTCTCCATGCCCCTCAGCCACTATTCCTCCTTCCTTCCCTCCCTCTTTTTCTCCCTCTCCTTTCCTCCATATCACTCTCCCTCCCTCCCCATCTCTCTTGCTCCCTCACTCCCTCTCCCTCTCCCTCTCTCCCTCTCATTCTCTCTCCCTCCCTCACTCTCCCCCACCTACCGCCCTCTCTCTCTCACTATCTCCCTCTTCTTCTCCCTCTCCATCTCTCTCGCCCTATCCTCATCTCCCTCCTTTCCCCTCTCCAATTCTCTTCCCTTCGCCCCCCTCTCCAGTGCGCTCTCTCTCTATCTCTACCCATTCCCCCCTCTCTCTCCCTTCCTCTTTCTTACTCTCTCCCCCTCCACCTCCCAATCCCCCTCTCCCTTTCCCCCTCTCTCAGCCCACATATCTCTGTCTTTACCCCTTTTCATCCCCCTCTCCCTCACCATCTAGCTCTCCCTATCCTCCTCTATCCCTCCCTCTCTCTTCCTCCTCCTCCTCCTCCTTCTCTATCTCTATCTCTCTCATCTTCTCTTCTCCTCTCTCTCTTTGCCTCTCCCTCTCCCCCTTACTCTCTCTCGCTGTCATACCCTCCTGCTCTCACTCCCCCTCCTACTCTCCAACTATCTCCCCCATTTTTCTATATCTCTGCTCCTCCCCCTCTCTCCCCCTCTACCTCTACCCTCTCTATCCCTCTCTCTCTCTCTATCTCTCCCTCTCCACCTCCCTCTCTCTCTACCTCTCCCTCTCTTCCTGCCCCTCTCTGTCTCTCTACCCCTCTCGCTCTCACTCCCCTTCTCCCTCTTCGCCTCTCTCTCCCCCATTATCTCTCTCCCTCTGTCTCTTTCACCTCATCTATCCCACCTTTCCCCTATCTCTCTTTAGTTCTCTTTCTTGACCCTCCCTACACCTCTTTCTCTCCCTCCCTCTCCCTCCCCCCCACTCCCTCTCTCTCACACTCTCCCCCCTATTCTACCCCGTCTCCCTCTCTCTCTATCTCTCTCCCACTCCCTCTCTCTTTGTCTCTCTCACTCACTCCCTCTCTCTCACTCTTCGTCTCTCCCTCTCTCTCCCTCTCCTCCCTC
>APFE030209071.1:0-33037 GCA_000404065.3 Pinus taeda
TTTTTTTTCCAAATTTTTTTATGGTTTATGAGATAATTTTTTTTAACATTTTTTATGTTTTACTTTTGTCTTTTTTTATATATGTTTTTTAGAGACAATTATTTCATGTGGATTGAAAATTTAATTAACAATGTATAAATATGTAGAATATCGAAAATGCAAATCATCAACCTTCTTCTTTAAATATGCAAAACAACAAAAACCTTACTACAAAAAAAATAAAAATAAAAATAAAAACAAGAAAATATGAAGAAGAAAACCACTTCCAAAATTGTTAAATTTACAAAATAAATATTTACATTTCATACGTTATAAAATTAAAAGTAAAAAAAAAACATTTTAAAAAAAGGGCATGGTGTAGAATTACCACTTTTTTAAATCATGAAAACCACTACCATTTTAAAACGCAATGTACATAATTTTTTTTATAGTGCCAAGCTCTAAAAAAAACATGTGTGTTCTGCATCACCCCTTTTCAAAATCGGGTCACTTTTTTGCTATCTCTACAAAATGGGTAACAGTATCTGTTCCCGTTTCAAAGTTTACGTTGTTTATGGTCAGGTGGGATGTGGAAGTCCTAAACCTGGTTAGATTTGCCTATGATAATAAAAACTAAGTTTTCTTACTTTTTCACTGATTTATATGTGGATTTAATGGCTGTCATATCTCTGATATTTATATGGTTTTATGTTGGTTATAAGCATGGTTGAATGACTGGTTTATGTCATGGTTATTTCATATATTTACTTGTAATTGTTAAATGGATGGATGCAAGACCTAATTAATGATGTAGTAGTTCAATGGAGAAGGAGGTGATCCTTCTCGTTATGTTTCATATGTTGTTTCAGTCATTTATGCTCTGTCTTGTATCCTAGACCTATAGGTTGCTTTGATGCCAAGTGTTTGACAAAATGACAGTCCCGATTGGGGATGCTCAGGCCTAGTCTCGAGGGTGATTTTCGATTGATCAACATGGTTATCATATTTTTAATGATTTCTGAAAGTTACAACAAGTTTCTGGGCAAAGGCCAGGATTTTGGGTTAGAAAAGTGGCTCAAATCTCAGTGTTCCTGGCACAGAAATGGAAATTCTGGACAATAGTTGTTGGCAGGTAGGCCTATGAGAGCGAATTTAGGTTGATGGTTGCTCCCTTTCCCATAGCATGAGAGTGACTGATGCCTAAGAGATATAGAATAGCAGTGGAACCCAGGAACAAGCTGTCTGAGTGGTTGAGTTGTCTCCTGAGGGGTCTGTTGATGATGTTGGATGACTGTAAGTGTTGTTCCATCAATTCCACTTCCTTAAGGTGACATAGGAGGTCGAATTTGATCATAGTTTCCTCTCTTATCATGTTTACCTCAGTTGGCATGGTTACTTTGGGTATGTTATCCTCTACAATTTCTTAGGTTGAGGAGGAGATCGAAAGAGGTAACCTTTCAACTTAGTAGCATGCCCTATTGAACTAGAGAGGGATCTATCAAAGGATTTGTCAATGAATATATGTAAAGGAATAGGTTTTAGGCTAGATACATAAGTTTGTTTTGAGTATTTGTGACTTTAGGTATTTTAGGTTTGCTGGACTAGGGTTTAGAACATGTAATTAGGTCAGGGCCTTAAGTATGCAGAGACAAGTATAAATAGGAGCTAGATATCAGTATGCTATGATGCACTTAGAGTGTTTGTCAATGTAGTATATATTTGCGAGTTTCAAAGAACCTAATGAGCATGTGAAAGCATGAATCCATTAGCTTTAGAAGAAAAAGAAACACAAGTATGAATTCCACATAAACAGAGCTTAATTTCAAGATTTTTGTCTATATAACTGCAAGGAAATTCATAGGAAGAATATAAAGCATGTAAAGGGAGATGATTTATCCATTAAAAATTGATAAGAAAAGGAAACAACACCATAGACTTACTGAACTACAGTTCCTAAAATATAGATGCAACTGCTCTTGTATTAGTTGAAGAGAACATAAGATACAAGCCTTCTCATCAAAAGTCCAACACCTCTCTCTGAATGAGAAATGATACATATATAATAAATCAAACAACTTCCCCACCTTTAGGAGTCAAATTCCTATGTGGTAGATCTGTTTCCAAGATTCTCTCATCCAACAAGTAAGAGTGAGAAGGCCAAATGCAAATTATACTCTTAGACTTTGTTTTGAATTTTTCTTCCTTAATGAGGCTTAATTAGTCATAAAAACAACCTATCATGTCTATTTATTCATGATTACATCATCTAAACTCGAAATTCTTTAATTACATCATGATTTTTGACTTTGACCAAGTCAAACTGAAAACTAGGAAATTACACAGTGAAATTTAAAATAAAAACTTAGAAATTTGCAGAAGCGCGACACAAACTTTTAGCCCACTTTAAGGTGCCTTCCTAAAGTCCAAATTGAGATCTGAGAGAACGGTCAACTATCATTGCCTATCTAGTTTCCACAACACCTTGAATTTGTGAAAATTAGCCATTGGAAGGCCTCCAAAAAATCATTCTCCCAAGGCGTCTCCATAAGTTTAGCGCTTGTCAAAAAGAGTGGCAGAATGATGATTTTTGACCGCTTTTTTCTTATTTTTCTCAAAATTTGAGCCTTCTCTCAGAAATATGATGAAATGGGTTTTGAGAGGAGGTCATTAGTTTTCCAAAAATGTAAGCCACTTGTAATTTGGAGCCCCGAGGAAAAAACGCATCGCCAAGGCGCTGCGCTTCTGTGTGTTAGGACCCCATATTGTCTCTCTTTGACCTTATATTTTGTCATAATATTACCCTTTTCAACCCACATTTGAAAGTCCTTGCTAGTGTTTTGACTCAATCATTCTAAAGGTATACAGTGACTCTTCTCATTGCTATATGTTTAATTATTTAACACATAATCATGTTATCTTTATAATTGATCTTTGAAGTTGACTGAGTTGCTGAAACAATTAAAGAATGATGTGCAGACCGCATTGTAGAAACTGCCTAAAGCTGGCAGGACTATCTTTTGCAGTTGCTGAAACAACAGGAACAACACGCGAATCTCGAAGCTGAAACAACAAGAACAACATGCAAATCTCAAGGAAATAGTTGAGATTTGCATACCATATTTGACAACAACAAAGGAACTTGATCGATCATTGAGGAAGCTGTTACATCGGTTGTAACGTTCATAATCTAAATTACTGTAACAACATTCTGTTGATGGGAAACTGATTTCCCTATTTTTGTACAAAGGGTTGAACTAGAATCTATAATGAAAATCTTTTGTAATAGATGTCTCCTCTATAAAGAGGAGACATCTACATTAGAAGGGGGGATGAACAAGCTGTAACACAAGGATTGTAGTTGAAGGAACGAGACTGAATATTTTCTGTAATATGGTACATTGATGAATGAATAGAGTTTTGTTTTGAGTATCTCATCTTAGTTTTTGTGTCCTGGGGAATGTTGTGAGAAGGACAGGGCCCACCTTCATCACAATATTCACCCATTCTCTTTCTGTTGTGTGTTAAGTGTGATTTCTGTTCATACCTTGTTAACAAGTATTATTTCTGGATGTTATTTTACTTTTGCTGAAACTCTGTTTCTCTTTTAATCGATTGATGCTATTTCATGAGTGCCTCACCGGTGATTAGGTTTACGGAGTGAATTGGTGAACTGGATAACTAAGGCAGGTGCTGAAGGTTCCTACTCTGGGGATAGGGTCCTGATCCTTTGTTACAGAACAACCATTGCTTTTTTTGCAGATCTATTCTTTCTGATGCAATATCCACCTCTTATTAGATATCCGCAATAGAGTATAGTTGCTGTAACACAGAGTAAAGATTTAACAGGGTGTGATTTATTTATACTATAGCTTTTAGTGCTATTAAAATTGAGTACATACAGTACGTAGTTGCCTTTGAAATAATCAGACTTTCCCAGGTTGACAATTTATGTGGCACTCGACTGTTTAATTAGTAAGCAATTAAAGTGACCAACATTTTGGTGCCGTTGCTGGGGAAGGGGACCAAAGATTTTAAGAAGCATTAATGATTTTCTTTTAGATGTACAGGATGCATGAAAGGATGCAGGAAAACTAAACCTACAGGCGGCAGGGGCCAAGGCAGAGGAGGAAGGAAAACTTTCATTGATGACATTATTTCAAAAGCTGAAACATCTCAGAAGATAAGCTCTCGGAGGCCACAAACATGGCACCCTCTCGAGATGGATTACGAAACGGTGGGAGTATTGGGACCAGAAAGGGCCGAAGAGACAGTAGAACAAATCGAGGAGTCAGTGGAAGATATTGAGGAACCGATAGAAGATATTGAAGTTGAAGAACCAATAGAAGGTATTGAAGTTGAGGAACCAGTTCAGGACATTGAAAGCCCTACAGAAAGCGTTGAAGACCGAACAAGTGAAATAGGGGAACAACCAATGGACGGAAACAATGAAGGACCCGTTGGTGGGGGACGAAGAGAAGGAGGATAAGAAAATCCCCTTTCCACCTTGGAATTCCCTATTGGAGATCTTCCTAGAGGGGCAACTCCTATGAAGAACATCCCACTCTCAGCCCTACCTAATTTCCATGGTTTATCATCTGAAGACCCCGATGAATTTCTGTTTGAGTTTGATATATTATGTATGAGTTATGATTATGTTACTAATTCTCAAAAGTTAAAGTTATTTCCAGCAACATTAAAAGGAAATGCACTAAGGTGGTTCATGAGCCTGGGAAGACATGTGATCACAACATGGGATCAAATGAAAGAAAATTTCTTGGCCAAATACTAGGACTATTGCCGAACAAGAGAAAGGAAGGAGGAATTATTTAAGACGGTTCAGAAGGAGGACGAAAACCTGGAGGATTTCATGGAAAGATTACAATATAATTTGCAGCGATCTGATCATCCGAATATGAGTAAGGATATTCTTAAGTCAATACTGTTAAAAGGGGTATGAGATGACTGCTTAGATATGTTGAATATGCTTGGAAATGGGGATATATCTAAGGAATCGTATGATGAGATTGTCAACCTCTGTAAGAGATGTTCAAGAGGAGCAACAAATAGACCAAAAAGCAGAGATAGTACATACTCAAGAGTCCAGAAATCAGCTAGTGGAGGAGCAACACGGGCTGAAATAGTTAACTTACTTGAAGAATTTAAAACTGAAATGTTAAGCTCTTTTGCTTCACAAATTGATACCTTGCAGGTTAAAAAGAAGCAGGTAGAGGCAGAAGCTTCTTTGGCTATTTTCTGCTCTAAATTTAGAGAAAAACACCCACTAAGGGAATGCCCACTGGACAAGGTACCAATTTGCACTATTTGCGAGAAGGACCATGAGACTCAACAATGCCCTTCTTTACTAGGAATACAAGCAGCACTACAACCAACTGAAGAAGAACCTGAAGCAATTTACTTGCTGACACAGAGGAGGCAATGGCAACCACGAGGACAAGGTACGAATTCTAATATGCCATTAATCATTGGAATAATCATCCTCCTTTTCAAGCAAATTACCCGCCCTTGAATCAAATGAAATACCCACCCTTCAACCAAATGAACTTCCCACCCATGCAGCAACCAAACCCTCCCTTTGTCAATCCTACAATATGGAATCCCTGGGCTCTACAACAATCTTATCTTAATAAATGGAACCCAAACTCGACAACTCAACAAATCCCATTTCCAAACCAATTTCCCTAGTATCAACAATCTCTCTCCCTGCCATAAAATGCTCCACCGAATAACCAGACAATGAGACCCCAGCTGCCTGTGCAACCGAACCCCAACCCTAATAATAATAAAGCTCTGCAGGTCATTGATATTCAAAACCAACCTGTTTTCCCTATGCAATGTAATGATATTCATTTGCGCTCTGGGAGAATAGTTGAACCCATTATTGATGACATTACTTCTTCTGACTCTGATAAAGAGGAGACAGGAAAAGAAAAGTTGTCTAATAACAATGCTGGAATAGTTGAGTCATACTCTAGTAAAAATGCTGAAATAGCAGAGCCGCCATTCCCTGAACGTCTGGCTCTTACCAAGACACTTGTACCACCTGCTTTTAACCTCTTAGGAGAATTGCAGAATTTGTATGTTAAAATTCCACTCTTACAAGCACTTAAAGATGTACCGATTTATGCTAGAATTGTTAGAGACATTTGCATTAAGAAACCTAGAAGAAAAGCTAAAGATCCCCTCACAGTTTATGTGATGGGTGATCTAGCTGCTTTAATGTCAGGAAAAACCCCTCTTGTGAAATATGGTGACCCTGGTCATCCTACAGTTACAGTACAGGTTGGAAAAAATTTTGTTTCTAGAGTTCTAGTAGATCTAGGTGCTGCTATAAATATTATGACACTTGAAACTGCACAGTTATTACAGTTAAAGAATGTAATTAGGGAAACCCCAACCATTCTAGAACTAGCTGACCGTTCCACAATCAAACCAGAAAGAGTTATTGAAGACCTGATAATTTCAGTCGAATCTTGGAACTACCCAGCTGATTTTGTTGTATTACAGACTAAAACAAAGTTGGGGGGACATCCATTGATTTTAGGGAGACCTTGGCTGGCTACAACAGATGCCTTCATCAGCTGTAGATCAGGTTCAATGACAATTTCTAACGGATGTGAAACCAAGCAGCTTACTCTTTACGCTCATGCTACACCTATGATTAACAATGATAACTCTGTATGGTTAGACTATGAGGATGATGAGACCTAACCCATCTTAACTGTTGGACAAGCCTTAACTTTTAAAGATACAACTGAAGATGAATTAATCAGTAATTTTATTTCTGAACCTTCTTCGGTTAACTTTGAAACGCATGATCTCTTGACTACAATCTTGGAACCTGAATCGCAGCAAAACCATAAAACTGAAAATTCATCTCAGACATCAGCTGATATCTCCTCCAAGAGTATAACAGTAGAAATCGAGCCTGACAAAACATTAAATATAAACTCTAACCTAACAGATGCTGAAACACAACATTAATGAAGTTACTTCGTGAGAATAAGGAAGCATTCACATGGGACTACATAGATATGAAGGGAATCTCTCCTGAATTATGTATTCATTGTATTTATATCAAAGAGGGGTCTCACCCAGTCTGTCAACCCCAGCGACGAATGAATCCCAATTTAAGGGAAATTGTGAAAGAAGAACTTCAAAAATTGTTGAATGCAGGATTTATATATCCTATATCTGATAGTGAATGGGTTTCTCCATTAGTGATTGTACCTAAGAAAAATGGGAAATGGAGAGTGTGTGTGGATTATAGAGCTCTAAATAAAGCCACTCAGAAAGATCATTTCCCCTTACCATTTATTAACCAGGTGCTAGATAATTTGTCAGGAAAGAGATTCTTTTCCTTTTTGGATGGATTTAGCGGATATAACTAGATCAAGATTGCACCCCAAGACCAAGACAAGACCACCTTTACTAGTCCATGGGGGACTTTTGCCTATAGAGTTGTTCCATTTGGGCTATGTAATTCTCCAGCAAAATTTCAAAGAGCAGTGATAGGAATTTTATCTGATATGCTTAATGACTCCTTAGAAATATTTATGGATGACTTTAGTCCTTATGGTGTGACTTTTGAAGATGCATTACAAAACCTTGAGAAAGTACTTAAACGATGTATAGAATCTCATCTTGCCTTAAGTACTGAAAAATACCATATGATGATGAATCAATGAATATCATTCGGACACTTCATCTCATTCCTAGGAATTCAAGTTGATCCAGCTAAAGTACAGGTAATTCAGACTCTTCCTATCCCTAAAACACAAACTGATGTAAGAAGTTTTTTAGGACATGCTAGATATTATAGAAGATTTATCAAGGATTTTTCTAAAATAGCTTCTCCTTTGTTTGTGTTACTTATGAAAAATGTTGAATTCAAGAGGACTAATGGTTTTCAAAAAGAATTTAATGAACTTAAACATCAATTGTCTACAGCTCCTATTTTAAGAGGATCTGATTGGGCACTCCCCTTTCATATATCCTCTGATGCTTCAGATACTGCAATTGGAGCTGTCTTGGGTCAAGAAGAAAACAATCTTCCTTATGCTATCTATTTTATTAGTAAAAATATGACCCCTATTGAACTTAATTACACAGTTACCGAGAAGGAATTTTTAGCAGTCATTTATGCTATTAATAAGTTTCGACATTATATTACCGGTTACACTACTTTTGTTCATACTGATCACTCGGCCATTAAGTATTTAATGAATAAATCAGTTACAAATGCTCGAGTTACCAGATGGTTATTATTACTACAAGAATTTGATATTACAATTGTAGATCGACCAGGTAAAGAAAATGTAGTTGTTGATTTCCTTTCTCGGATAAAAAATGATGAAAACACTCCAGTAGATGATTCCTTTCCTAATGAATATTTATTTGCAGTATCTGCCCACTCACCTTGGTATGCAGACATTGCCAATTATTTAGTTGTAGGGAAGCTACCATCACACCTGTCACACAGAGAGAAAAGAAAGATCATTCAGCAAAGTGCTAGGTACAACTGGATAAGTGGGTGTCTTTTTCACACAGGACTTGATCAGGAAATTCAGAGATGCATCAGAGAAGATGAAGTTTATGATATACTGAAGGCTTGTCATGATGGCCCTTGTGGAGGGAATTTTGCTGATAAAAGAACAACACATAAAGTTCTTAGAATGGGTTATTATTGGCCCTCACTTTTCAAGGATGCAAAGAAATATGTTAGGGCCTGTGATAGTTGTCAGAGAATGGGCCAGCCTAATCACAGGGATGAAATGCCTCTAAACCCCCAGGTAATACTTGAACCTTTTGAAAGATGGGCTCTAGATTTCATAGGTTCCATCAACCCTCCATCCAATCAAAGAGTTTATATACTGGTTTGCATAGATTATATGACTAAATGGGTGGAAGCTAAGGCACTCCTTAGAGCTAATGAAGAATATGTTTTAACCTTTTTATTTGAAGAAATCTTTGTTAGATTTGGATTGCCTAGAGAACTAGTCACAGATAGAGGACCTCCCTTCAACTCTTATGGCTTTAAAGATACACTTCAGAAATATCACATTAAGCATAAAATGACTACGCCTTATCACCCCCAGGCCAATGGGCAGGTGGAAAGTATGAATAAAGTCATAGAAGCCATTTTAATGAAAACGATAAAGGAGAATAGAAGGGATTGGTTTCAAAGGTTGCCGAAAGCATTATGGGCTTATAGAACTACTTGGAGGAATACTACGGGTTTTCACCTTATGAATTAGTTTATGGTAAAAGTGTTGTTTTTCCTGTGGAATTTGAAATCAAAACCTTAAGGACTGCTTTAGCTATTAACCTTGACTTAACTGATGCACAGACAGCTAGGTTGCAGCAGCTTCAGGAATTGGATGAAAAGAGGTTGGATGCCATCCATCAAACAACTATGATACAACAAAAAAGAACCAGGTGGCATGATAAAACCATTAAGCATAAGCAGTTCCAAAAAGGTAATTGGGCTCTACTGTATGACTCCCGTTTTGAAATTTTTCAAGGTAAATTAAGAAAAAGGTGGCTAGGACCTTATGAAGTAGATACTGTTTTCCCAAATGGAACAATCAGACTCCTAACAATTGAAGATTCTAGAACACCATTGTTAGTGAATGGGTATCAGCTCCGTTTGTATCAACAACCTATTTCTAAAGAGGATTTCAAAGCCACTTGCATGACAGATATATATTATGTCTTTTTGGGGGAGTCTGCTATCCCTCATTACATTTAGTTTTTTATTTATATATTTATTTTTTAGATTAGATTTCTTAACTAATAATCCTTGTCAAGGGTTGCCATGTTACAATTAACTATTTTGCAAATCTTAGCTTCAGAGGATCGCTGAGAAGAACAATTCCAATACAGAAAGGATCAAGCTTCGGCTGGGGAAACATCGACATTTCACTTCAAATCATAATCCATTCCCTCTCACTTCCCTTCAACAACATTTTCCCACCATTTCCCGTTGCTGAAACACCAATCTTTTCCATTTTTCCTAAGAAGCACCAATTTTCCCGAGAATGAACCGTTACTTTCTATGGATAGATATCACTCTTCATTAAAGGAATTAGCCATTCATCCTGATAATTATGTTCCTTCATTATTACTTCTCGTAAATAAAGAAAACATTGTGTATAAAAAACCCTCATACTTTATAAACCCTTTTTTATGACCATCATCGATCTATTAATGACGAGATTATATTTTTCGCGCAACAACCAAAGGTAAAATATAAAGGTATGCGTGTTTAGGTGTAAATATTAAATTGTAGTTAATGAGAAGATATTGATATGATTGCCGAAATCACCGTACCTTCAAGCATATCATTCTAACCGCAGTTGGAGGGGGAATATCGAAATATTGCAATCATTACATGATATGCCGATTACCGTCATTTCTTACTTCTCGCGGCAGTGTCTCGTCACCCCGTCTGTGTCTTATCATGTCATAAATTCATTTGCAACATCCTACTCTGTTTTGACTGCGGCAACTCGGCTTTGCACTCTGCATTTTGCTGAACCAGTAACTATGGGAGGAAATGCTGTTAGAGATGAACCTAGCTCAACGACATTATTGGAACTTTACCAGGAGGCATACCAAATCTTTCTACAAGCAGGCTTGGTGGACTATTTTCGAAGGCTCTCGGATTTTGATTCTTAGTAAGTTCTGGAATTCACATGCAATTTGAGGGAATGATACTCTACTGTCCAAGGAGTGCGAATTCTAGTAACAGAGGAGGATATAGTGCAGGTTTCAAGGTTACCAACCAATGGTACTCGTTGGTTCAGTCGGAAACACCTCATTCTCAACGCACAGAAAGATTTTCTGCTACCAGGGGAGCGTGTTGAACTTAAAGGTGGGGGTGTGGCACTTCATTCACTACCACCGCCATGGCCGAAGGTTACAAAGTTCGTTATGCACTAATTCACTTGCGAGGGATGTTATCAGGTAGTCTACCAGCATGAATTTGTGTTATTGAATCATTTAAGACATGGTCGTTTAATAAATATGCCATACTATCTGCTTGGTTGTCTAAAAAATATGGCACACTATTCCGTGAATGCAAGGCACCCACTCCTTTCCCTCACGCATCACCATTTGGTTCAGGTCTTAATTCATAGAGGCTTTGCCCTGCACAATCCCCCTCCCCTTAACAACCCTCCCCAGCAAGCTGCTGAAATCCTTCAACCAACAGAAGAAAACCCCCAGCAAGCTGCCGAAATTCAGCAACCAGCAGCTGAAACACCCCAGTTGAGCACTAAAAATCCGCAACAGACCCCACCCCTTAATGGAGCTGAATCATCCACTCCCATCATCCATATTCCCACCGATAATTCAGATGACAGTATCCCCATTATTATGCTCAAAAGGAAAAGACGAGAGAAAGCTGCAACCCCATTAAAGAGAAGAACGAGGGCCTCAATTAAGGAAGCCGCTATTTTTGATAATCCCCCTACCCTGAGGAAAAGTGCTCGTAAGAGAAAAACCATTGTTTTTCCTGCTTCCTTACCTCAGCGACGAACAAGGACGTCTATAGAAACTGAGGCCATTACCCCAAATTCCCCACCTATCATCCTAAAATCCCGTACTCCGCCTAGCCCTGAACCCTCACCTTCCTCACCCTCAGGTGCCGAAATGCAAAGCGTTCACGGTTTTGTGACATCATTTTTTTTCAAAAGATGCAGCTGCTCCACAAGAACCAGTTGCCGATTCATCTAAATTAGACACCCAAGACGATGTACGGCATGTGGTTGCTCCACAAGAACCAGCCACTGACTTAAGAGGTGTTACACAAGAACCACCTGTTGGGAAATAAAAAGGAAGATGACCTAGATGTGGCTGTTACACAAAAACCAGCCACTGACTTAAGATGTGATACACAAGAACCACCTATTGAGGATGAAAATGATGAAGCTACCACCGAACAACAATCCTCCCATCCACTGGAACCTGCAATTGCTACAAAAGGCTCGGTTACTTTAACCTCCCTTCAGGAAGAAAACGAGTTTTTGAAATCTGAAATTGAGGCTTATCAGCAAGAGTTAACAAGGGAAAGGGAAGCTTATAAAAAGGAACTCAATCTGTACATGTTAGCTTAGGTAGCATCTGTAGCTGAAAAGAGTGCAGAAAAGGATCAATACAATGAATACATGTGCAGTGAATGTGGTGATCTCTATTCTCGAGCCGGTTATAGGATAATCAAAGTTCCATTGTTTGGAGCCAGTCCAGTAGCTCCTCCTGTTATAGTTAAAAAGGAGTACCCTGCTGTTACACAAGAACCAGCAGGGTCTTCAAGGACCTTGGAGGAAGAAATAAAACCACCCCGGCCTACCTTAGTTGTTACAAAGCAGAAACCAGTACCAAAGTCTTTTTAGACTGCGTGTACCTAGACTGAGCTCAATGTGTAAGCAATGCTCACACCCAGACTAAACCTCGATGTGTAAGCAATGCTCACACCCAGACTGAACCTTCATGTGTCAGCAATCCTCACACCCATACCTCCAGTTTTCAAGAACTGAGGGACACATGGAAGACAGAGTATGATCTCTCACAAGGAAAGGCATTTCAACAACTGAAGTCATTATGGCTCAACCATGCATATAGAAATTGGGAAGTTCTTGAACAGTCTCGTGCACAATACAAGGAAAACAAGAAGCTAAAAACCAGACTGTCCCTTATTTTTGACTTGGTTCAAAGGTTACTTGCCACTAGGAAACCATGTTTTAACTATTCTGTGTTTTTGAGAGAATGCTTAGCGTTCCTCCAAGTAAAAGCAATCAAAGATGGATGACCCCACCAGGTGTCTACACCTCAGCAGTTTATTGAGACCTTTGCAGAAGCATCGAATAGTGAGCAGAACTTGTTGTGTGAACTCTATCTTCACAATGAGGCTATGCCTTAAGATAGGAAGCTTAACTTAGTTCCTCTCATTGGTGACATTCAAATTCGAGCCTTCCTTTCTTTCTTGGCTAATCAGCTTACTTGGAAAAATGCTTTTATGTCAGCAAAACACAATGAGGAGAACTGTCTTCTTTGGATCTGAGCTGAGCCACAAAATGCCGCTATTTTTATCGCCAAACATCAACGAATTCTACGAGAGCCAGGGATGACTGACCATATCAGGAAACTACAGACAGCAGTCTTGTAGGATTGCCAATACTATGTCAGAACTAAGGGAACTCTGGCCATAAAAGCAAATAATCTATTTTGGGAAAACTGTCCTAAGGAGAGAAGGGAGTATCAGCCCTTTAACCCTCTCAATCTTTAGGCAGCAATCTCACGAATACCTAATTATGCTAAATGTATTCGACAGTGTGCTGAGAAATGGATTGGTTATCACTTTCACTTCCCTCTTCTATGGATACCAGGACAGCAATACAGGGCTCAGTTCAAATTGACCAAAAAGGAGGAGCTTGCAGTATGGCAAAAAGTTTAGAGTGTCCAAGGGTTCAGAGACATGGTTGACAACACTTTCTATACTTACTGCATAAGCAATTTGCACTGTTCATCCCAGTATTCTGACTCAGATTCAGAGTAGAAGTTGCATGAGGACACGCAATTCGTTCAGTTGGGGCAGATGTTAGGACCCCATATTGTCTCTCTTTGACCTTATATTTTGTCATAATGTTACCCTTTTCAACCCATATTTGAAAGTCCTTGCTAGTGTTTTGACTCAATCATTCTAAAGGTATACAATGACTCTTCTCATTGCTATATGTTTAATTATTTAACACATAATCATGCTATCTTTATAATTGATCTTTGAAGTTGACTGAGTTGCTGAAACAATTAAAGAATGATGTGTAGACGACATTGTTGAAACTGCCTAAAGCTGGCAGGACTATCTTTTGCAGTTGCTAAAACAACAGGAACAACATGCGAATCTCGAAGCTGAAATAACAAAAACAGCATGCAAATCTCAAGGAAACAATTGAGATTTGCGTACCAGATTTGACAACAACAAAGGAACCTGATCGATCACTGAGGAAGCTGTTACATCGATTGTAACGTTCATAATCTAAATTACTGTAAAAATATTCTGTTGAGGGGAAACTGATTTCCCTATTTTTGTACAAAGGGTTGAACTAGAATCTATAATGAAAATCTTTTGTAATAGATGTCTCCTCTATAAAGAGGAGATATCTACATTAGAAGGGGGGATGAACAAGCTGTAACACAAGGATTGTAGTTGAAGGAACGAGACTGAATATTTTCTGTAATATGGTACATTGATGAATGAATAGAGTTTTGTTTTGAGTATCTCATCTTAGTTTTTGTGTCCTGGGGAATCTTGTGAGAAGGACAGGGCCCACCTTCATCACAAGATTCACCCATTCTCTTTCTGTTGTGTGTTAAGTGTGATTTGTTCATACCTTGTTAACAAGTACTGTTTCTGGATGTTATTTTACTTTTTTTGAAACTCTATTTCTCTTTTAATCGATTGATGCTATTTCATGAGTGCCTCACCGGTGATTAGGTTTATGGAGTGAATTGGTGAACTCGATAATATAGGCAGGTGCTGAAGGTTCCTACTCTGGGGATAGGGTCCTGATCCTTTGTTACAGAACAACCATTGCTTTTTTTATAGATCTATTCTTTCTGATTCAATATCCATCTCTTATTAGATATCTGCAATAGAGTATAGTTGCTGTAACACAGAGTAAAGATTTAACAAGGTGTGATTTATTTATACTATAGCTTTTAGTGCCATTAAAATTGAGTACATACAGTACGTAGTTTCCTTTGAAATAATCGAACTTTCCCGGGTTGGCAATTTATGTGGCACTCGATTGTTTAATTAGTAAGCAATTAAAGTGACCAACACTGTGACTAGCCCAATTTCTGAATTTGGCACCAAAACAGTCAAAAAACAAAAATTCTCAGAAATCCTTAAAAATTGGTCATGAGCTACAAAATAAAGTATTTCAAGCCCTCATGGATGCTTCAGCAATCATCTTCAAGTTATCCCTCTCATTTTTGTCCTTTAGGGTTTCCTTTAGCTTGTTTTTCAACTGCTTGAGCTTAATGTTGCATATCATGTTTCTGGTTTGATAATGATGTGTCATGTGCCTTAATAGTTGACTATCTCTGTTGGATTTGTCAAGAAGCTTTTATAAGTGGTCATTGAACTTATCTAGCCAATATTCTCTATCCTCGTTGATCTCCAAGGCAATTTTGTCCTCCATGTCTAGGTCTTCATCTAGTAGATTGTGTCCTTTTTCCTCCTTCAATGCCTTTTTAAGTCCCTTGGTCCTTGACCTCTTTTTCCTGACTTGTTTTTCAGTTTCCTCAGGTTCACTAGGCTCCAA
The DNA here is from genome assembly GCA_000404065.3 of Pinus taeda. Taxonomy (NCBI): domain Eukaryota; kingdom Viridiplantae; phylum Streptophyta; class Pinopsida; order Pinales; family Pinaceae; genus Pinus; species Pinus taeda. The sequence goes on from APFE030209071.1 coordinate 15,327, forward strand.
CACTACTTTTTCTTTGCCTTCTTGCTGCAACAACTTAGTTTTCTCTTTCTCCATGATGAGTTGTTTAGCCTTAAGTTGACTGTTTTCTTGTTCAAGGAAGGAAATGATGAAACGAGGGAGTTAGGGAAGGGAGATGATGATAGGGGAATTTTGGGAGATGGATAGGGGTTATAGAAAACTTAGGAAGTTTTAATTGAGTGAAATGAGTAGGAAAATTTAAAAATAGTCCTACTAGGAAATTGTCCAAAATGATATGTATGAGCTAGGGTTTGTGTAAAGGTGAGGTAAACTAAGGGTAGATGAGTTCATTAGTAAATGATAGGGTGATTTATACATGTGCAGAGGTATGAGATGAAAAATTTACAAGTTTTCTGTCATAACTAACAAAACCATCATTTACACTAGCCTTGCAGCATGAAATTTCTCATAAACCCTAGATCAAGAAAACTCACTTTTGCACTTACTTTTCCAAAGGAAAAAGGCGAGTTAGATGATAATACTTACTTGTGAATAAGCCTAAAAGAACAAAAATTAGGAATGAAAGCTTAAATTTGAAATTTGGGTGAGTTTGGGTAGTTTTCGGGCTACTCTGGCACAAGCGCAATGTGGTTCACAGAAGCGCAGCGCCACCTCCAGAAGCACAATGGAGTTCACATAAGCGCAACTCCGTCTTCCAAACAGATTTTGAAAGAGTTAAACTGCTCCCAATTGTGAAATTGATAGCTCTTTGGAAATCTCTTGAATTCGGCTACAATATGGAGTCATTAAGAATGTAATTTGGACACTCCAACAGGGAGAAAAATTGATTTTCCCAAGGTCACTCCAAAAACCCAGGGTGTCTCTGACAAAAGCGCAACTCAAACTTGCATAGAACTTTTGGATGCCTTCCACTAATCCAAATCACTATCTGAAGGTACCATTGGAAATATTAGGATGTCTGCTACACAATAGAGTCCTTAACCACTGCTAACACCTGCTCCAAATACCTGAAAATCTGTCTTGAAGTCAAACTGTCCAGAAGTGTAACAACTCTCCCATTGAAAGTGTAATTTGGAAATTTATCTCAAATAATAATACCTTTTCATAAAATGAAGGAGGTTTTTGTTACTTGGCCTATCATTGACAAAAACCTCTTTCACTTTTGTAAAATTCTTCTCCATTTGGTCAAAAACATAATTTGAATAAATTTGTCCCTATGAGAAATGATGAGATGAGGTAGTGTACTGCAACATTGTCTTATTTGAAATAAAACATTACCTTTACCTTTAGTTAAATTTCTCTAAGCTGCTAACTCCCTTTACCCACTAAGTTACATGATGGACATGTTTTTGTTTTTACCTTTGGTTTCATGATGACACATGGAGTGAAACCCTAGACCATGACCTAAAGTGAAACATTTGGCCATTTCATGACCTAAGACACTTAAATGAAGATATGATACGTTGAATAAGACAATGACCATGATGAGTGATGAGAACCATGAGTAAGTGAAGGGAGCAGAAGTGACCTAGACATAATAGCTAGTGACCAAATTTTTATATGAAGACTCACTGAAATGACAAAAAATTGACTTGACACCCTAACAACACCTTGTAAGAGCATATTTGATCACTGGTGATAGGCAGACAAGACTAACACTAATATTGGCTCTAGATGGGGGTGGAAGCTCCTTGAAGGTGTTAAGAACACTGTAGACCAAGTAGCCTTATCCATTGGGTCTGGAGTCAAATTGCAAAGACTAAATTCAAACTAAAAACTAACTGACTAACTGACATTGACAAAACTTTAAAAATGACTAAACTTATGATAGTAGACTATCGAGATCTTAGGGCCTTCACCTTGGGCTTCAAGTCTTGATGAGAACCAGCCACCCACTGAAGATATATGTACAATGATGTGTAATGATCCCTCCAGTGTAACCAATCCAGAAAATGGCTACTTATTTGAATTCTACTCATATTTTCCTTGAGAAGGAAGAAAAACAAAAGCTAGGCCACTCCAAGTGTCCACTGAATATGTGCTCATGATCCATAAATACAAGAAAATTCATCTTCCAAGATGGCTGCAACAAATCAGTGTAAGGATCCTTAAAAATTTGAAATGTTACCTTGTCTTGAAATCCAACAAAAATACAAGTATCCCTTTCATTTTGATCTGAAAGAATACTTGGTTGTTGATCTATAGGAAGGCATAGGGAAGTATGACTTTCTGCCACCTGAGTGTTAGCTATAAATTCCTCAAGCATGAGCAACTCTGATTCTATCTCTGGCATACTGTCTATCTCAAACTCATACTCTTCCAATTCATAGTCTAAATCATCCTTGAAAAGAAAACATTCTTCAAGATTATTAAACATGTTAGCCCTATCCTCTTCATGAAAGAAAACAATCCCTATTAGATGATCTCCTTGCAGGAAATCTACATCAGAAACTGGCTTATTCACAACAAGTTCCTGTATAGTTTCATCAGTGTCATGACTATCATAATTTAAACCCAAATTTCCATTTTCAATAACGAAAGAAATTTCACTCACACATTCTTGACTGTGTGAACACTGCAAACCTGATTTAAATTGGGTTGTAACATGGCTTTTTAGGAGCTGATCTATTTCCTCTTCAGACAGAGAAGAACACCGAGTTTTATAGAGATAAAAATTGGCTTGGTGATTTTCATTTTCAAGATCAAGAGTAGGCCTTTCTCTATTTTGATCCCAATTTGTTTCATCCAAGGAGGAAGCTGCTAATTCTTGTTGGGAGGAAAAATCATAAAGGGCTTCTAATATATCTTCTTCCATACATTCTTCATCTGCATAAGAATTTTCAAGAAATTTTCAAAAATCTCATAACATCTATCCATCGTTGATAAGGAAAAATTGTAGCTTTGATAATCTTGAAAGAAAATTGAATGAAAATCCTTTAGAGAATATAAACTAGAAAATGGTAGACTCTCATACCATTTCCTCACTATTTCCTCCAAGGTAGCCATGAAAATCTTCATCAGACAATCTTCAGGAAACCTAGTCTTTAATCTGTGAATATGAAAATGAAATTTGACCAAATGCAAACTAGCATACTCTCCATCCTGACCTTTAAACTTTGGTAGCCCTATTTTCCAATCTATACAAGGAATACGATTCAAATAACTAGGAATATGAGCTCAATTCATAGGAGCATACCTTCGAGTAGTTGAATCCATTTTTAAAACAATTAAGTCACCAAGAAGTTCTTCAAAGTACCGTTTTTTGAACAATGGAATCGCCATGAAAATTACGAACCTTTGTATTCTTTGACATTAGAGTCACTAGGTGAAAGATGCACAACCTTTCTTGTGTCTGATCACTGTTCACCATCAGAAATCATATCTGATCCTTGTCGTTCTTTCCTAGGGAATATATGATCTTTCGTTCCTCGGCAACGACGCCAAAAATGTTATCCTCTACAATTTCCTAGGCTAAGGAGGAGATCGAAAGAGGTAACCTCGAACCACTTTCAGCTCAGTAGCTAGCCCTACTAAACTAGAGAGGGATCTCTCAAAGGATTTTTTAATGAATATATGTAAAGAAACATGTTTTAGGCTAGATATATAAGTTTGTTTTGAGTATTTGTGAATTTAGGTTTTTTAGGTTTGCTGGACTAGGGTTTTAGAACAGGTAATTAGGTCAGGGCCTCAAGCATGTAGAGGCAAGTATAAATAGGAGCTAGATATCAGTATGTTATGGTGCACTTAGAGTGTTTGCCAATGTAGTATAGATTTGTGAGTTTCAGAGAACCTAATGAGCATGTGAAAACATGAATTCATTAGCTTTAGAAGAAAAAGAAACACAAGTATGAATTCCACATAAATAGAGCTTAATTTCAAGATTTATGTCTATATAACTGCAAGGAAATTCATACAAAAAATATAAATCATGTAAAGAGAGATTATTTTTCCATTAAAAATTGATAAGAAAAGGAAACAACACCATAGACTCACTGAACTAGAGTTCCTGAAATATAGTTGCAGCTACTCTTATATTAGTTGAAGAGAACATAAGATACAAGCCTTCTCCACAAAAGTACAAGACCTCTCTTTGAATGAGAAATGATACATATAGACTCAATCAAACAACTTCCCCACCTTCAGGAGTCTAATTCCTAGGTAGTGGAACTGTTTTCAATATTCTCTCAACCAACAAGTAAGAGTGAGAAGGTCAAATACAAACTCTTCTCTTAGACTTTGTTTTGAATTTTGCTTCCTTAATGAGGCCTAATTAACCATAAAAACAACCTATCATGTCTATTTATTCATGATTACATCATCTAACCTTGAACTACTTTAATTACGTCATGAGTTTTGACTTTGCCCAAGTCAAACTGAAAACTAGGAAATTACACAGTGAAATTTAAAATAAAAACTCAGAAATTTAAAGAAGTGCAACGCCAACTTTGAACCCACTTTAAGGTGCCTTCCTGAAGTTAAAATTGCGATCTGAGAGAATGGTCAATTAGCCTCTCCTGTATAGTTTCCATAAAACCTTGAATTTTTGAAAATGACCCATGGGAAGGCCTTCAAAAACTCATTCTCCCAAGGTGTCTACAGAAGCGCACAACCTACCAAAAAGAGTGGCAGAATGATGATTTTTGACTCCTTTTTCTTCTTTTTTTCTCAAAATTTGAGCCTTCTCTAAAAAATATGATGAAATGGGTTTTGACAGGAGGTCATTTTCTTTCCAAAAATGTAAGCCACTTGTCATTTAGAGCTACGAGGAAAAAGCGTAGTGCCAAGGCGCTGCGCTTCTGTGACTAGCCCAATTTCTGAATTTGGCACCAAAACATTAAAAAAACAAAAAATGCTCAAAAATCCTTCAAAATTGGTCATGAGATGCACAATGAAGCATGTCAAGACTTCATGGATGCTTAAGAAAACATCTCCAAGTTATCCCTCTCATTTTTGTCCTTTAGGGTTTCCTTTAGCTTGTTTTTCAACTGCTTGAGCTTGATGTTGCATATCATGTTTCTAGTTTGATAATGATGTGCCATGTGCCTTAATAGTTGATTATCTCTGTTGGATTTGTCAAGAAGCTATTATAAGTGGTCATTGACCTTATCTAGCCAATATTCTCTATCCTCATTGATCTCCAAGGCAATTTTGTCCTCCATGTCTAGGTCTTCATCTAGTAGATTGTGTCCTTTTTCCTCCTTCAATGCCTTTTTAAGTCCCTTGGTCCTTGGCCTCTTTTTCCTGACTTGTTTTTCAATTTCCTCAGATTCACTAGGCTCCAACACTGCTTTGCCTTTGCATTATTTCTGCAACAACTTAGTTTGCTCTTTCTCCATGATGAGCTGTCTAGCCTTAAGCTGACTGTTTTCTTGTTCAAGGAAGGAAATGATGAAATGAGAGAGTTAGGGAAGGGATATGATGATAGGGGAATTTTTGGAGATGGATAGGGGTTATAGAAAACTTAGGAACTTTTAATGGAGTGAAATGAGAGAGAGAAATGAGTAAAATTATTTTAAAAACAATCCTACTAGGAAATTGTCCAAAGTGATAGGTATGAGCTAGGGTTTGTGTAAAGGTGAGGTAAACTGAGGGTAGATGAGTTAATTAATGAATGATAGGGGGATTTCTACATTTGAAAAGGTATGAGATGAAAAATTTACAAGTTTTCAATGTCATAACTAACAAAACCATCAATTACACTAGCCTTGCAACATGAAATTTCTCATAAACCCTAAATCAAGAAAACTCACATTTGCACTTACTTTTCCAAAGGAAAAAGGTGAGTTAGATGATAATACTTACTTGTGAATAATATTAGAAGAAAAAAAAGTAGGAATGCAAGCTCAAATTTGAAATTTGGGTGAGTTTGGGCAGTTTTCGTGCTACTCTGTCATGAGCGTAGCACTGTTCACAGAAGCCCAGGGCCACCTCTAGAAGCACAACACAATTCACAGAAGCACAGTTTCGTCTTCCAACCAGATTTTGGAGGCCTTAAACTACTCCAAATTACAAACTTGATAGCTTGTTGGAAATATTGTGAAGTATACTACAATATGGAGTCATTAAGAATGTAATTTGGATACTCCAACAGGGAGAAAAATTGATTTTCCCAAGATCACTCAAAAAACCCAGGGTGTCTCTGACAAAAGCGCAACACAAACTTACAGAGCACTTTTGGATGCCTTCCACTAATCCAAATCACTATCTAAAGGTACCATTGGAAATCTTAGGATGTCTACTACACAATAGAGTCCTTAACAACTTCCAACACATGCTATAAATACCTGAAACTCTATCTTGAAGTCAAACTGTCCATAAGTGTAACAACTCTACCATTACAAGTGTAGTTTGGGAAGTTATTTCAAATAATAATACATGTGCATAAAATGAAGGAGGTTTTTGTTCCTTGGCCTATCATTGACAAAAATCTCTTTCACTTTTGTAAAATTCTTCTCCATTTTGTTAGAAACATAATTTTAATAAAATTTTCACTATGAGAAATGATGAGACGAGGTAGTGTACTGCAACATTGTCTTATTTGAAATAAAACATTACCTTTACCTTTATTTTTCCTTCCCTAAGATACTAAATCCCTTTACCCACTGAATTAGATGATGGACATGTTTTTGTTTTTACCTTTGGTATCACGATGACAGATGGAGTGAAACCCTAGTCCATGACCTAAAATGAAGAATTTGACAATTTCATGACCGAAGACACTTAATTGAAGATATGATACCTCGAAGAAGACATTGACCATGATGAGTGATGAGAACCATGAGTAAGTGAAGGGAGTAACAGTTACCTAGACACAACAACCAATGACCAAATTTTTATTTGAAGACTCACTGAAATGAAAAAAATTTGACTTGACACCCTAACAACACCTTGTAAGAGAATATTTGATCACTGGTGACAGGAAGACAAGACTGACACTAACAGGGTAGACCTAGCAGGGGGTGTTACAATGAGCACATTCTTGTTGAACCACTGGACAACATTGGACACCAATCTCACCAAGTCGACAACATTCCATACCCAGACTGATGGACATATAGAGGCTATCAATAGGATGATAATGCACATACTCCACATGTATAACTCCAAGAATCCACAAACATAAGATGAGATCCTTCCCTATGTGCAACACAACTATAACAAAGTTCTCCATAGCTTGATTTTTCACAATCACTTTCAAGTGGGTATGGGATTTCAACCATTGTGTCTGATTGGTGTTGCCATGCCTCATGCAATTACACAGACAAAATCCACACATGTACTGTATGAGTTCGATAAAGAAACTTGGTTTATTGAATGTATCCAACATATTTTCCAGCATTTTCATGACATCTTGGAGAAGTCCAATTCCAAGTACAAGCAGTGATATGAACAACATTGAGTGGCAAATAAGTTTCAAGTAGGAAACAAAGTTTGGTTGCATTTGCAGAAATAACACCTTGATGGAGCCCATTAGAAGATCCAACCACTCTAATGTGAGCCTTACACCATCAACAAGGTTTTGGGTGACAACACTTTCGAGCTCAGCATTCCCTCATTCTTTGGCCCGCACCTAATGTTCAATGTGGGCCGCCTTCAACCATGCTTTCCACCATTGCTAGAAACATCAAACATTGCAGCATAACTAACACCAACAAAGCTCAACGCATACTACATGGAACATGCCACAAATGATCAGATTATGGATACACAGATCAAGACTAATTGCCGAGAGAAGATCCAACTGTATCAAGTTGTCAAATATGGCCAACTACTGTACCAAGGGAAGTGGCTCACTAGGGACCAAGTTCAATAGAAGTTTCCCCATATGATGGAGGAATTCAATGCAATGGGGATCATTGCTTCCTAAGGGGGGAAGACTGATCCAGGTGGATATTGGTGGCCACCCACCTTTCCACTTGGAACCCCACCATTGTTTCTTTAGACCAATTTACCGATATTTTTTTGACCCCATATTGGAGATATTTGAAACAAGGTATTATGCTAGTAAAATGAAGATCATGTGCCAAAGTTACAACACTGGGAAGTTGACGTTCCAACTAACCTCAACGGGGCCCACAATCTTTTGGTGCTTCATCTCCTAGGGTTATGTTTTTGGATTTTTAAGGTTTCTCAATGTTTCTTAATGGTAAAGAGCCTCCCAAGACTCATTTTAACACATTTCAGAAGGCATGCAACTGCCACATCTCTTCTTAGAGATAAGCTACCATCACCCGAGCTAGTCTTATTTCCATTTTGTTTGTAAGCATATTTCAATATTTGATATTAATGAAATGAAGTGTTGTTTCTATTGCATATTTGTATTTATGGTTATATACGTAATTTGTTGCATTTCTATTTAGATTTGGATCATGAGTATAGACAATTGGTTGGTAGAAGAAAATAAAGAAGAGGGAGCAGGAGATACTATCAAACTATTACTCGAAGAATCCCTCTGGTGACAAAGGAATGAGGTGATGGACAACTTTACCGAGATCCTTCAGTGGATGCCCACCGATGACACATCTTCATCCAACAGTCACTTCGGAGGCACCGCCCCCTTCAAGGTACAAGTGAACTTGGATATCCCTATATTTGAAGGTCAAATAGATGCAGATGTTGTAGATAAATAGTTGAATCTACTGGAGGGTTATTTTCCAATCCATAGTTTCTCCAATAGTGAGAAGATTACTTTTTCACTACTTAAGGTCACTCCCCATTAAGGACTAGTGGGAAACTTACTGTGAGAAAATGGTAGAGGAACCATTTCTTTTCACAGTTGCACTCACTTGGAACTCTTTCTAAGATGCTATCAAGGAACCAAGATGTGCACGAGTTCAAAAATATTTTTCACTCTACATAAAAAGTTAGGTACTAAAGAATCTAAGTGACATTTGTTTCTCAAGTACCGCGACTGTATGTACAAATATATTCAGGAAGAAATAGAGTTCTTGATGCAACATATTGATATTCTTCCAAGATTGAACAAAAATTTAAACAAAAGAAGCGATACTTTTGATTGCGAATCCAAAGCAAGGAAACGGTGCCGCAAAACCATTGAACAAAGGACAAATCCAAGGTAGGGTGACCAAGGACAATCCATCAAGCCACAAGAAAATAAAAACACCACGAAGATGAAGAAGGACACAAGCAAGTGGTGTGAGTTCCATAAGAGCCCCACTCACCACACAAGTGAGTGTCGTGCCAAGAATTCACTAATGGCCGAGTTGAAGACTTTAGAGTTAGATGCATGTTCTGACTTAGAGTCAGACCTTGAAAAAGGGAATGAAAAAGGGAAATAAATTATTTATGTGGAGCCCAGTGCCACCATTTCCACTGCCAAGATCCAAAAGATTGAGCTCGAAGACTTAGAGGAAGGGGAGCATTTCTTCCACTCAAAGATGTGGGTGATAGTTCCTTTTCAACAATGAGAGCCAAAATAACCTCATCTCAGCAAAAATTATTAATTTTTTGGGCCTACCAACCACAACACACCTGCAACCATACACCATTGGGTGGCTCCACCAAGGACAAGATCTCTGGGTTAGCCAATAGTGCGCCTACCCTACAACATCAAACCCTTCACGGATGAGGTACTGTGTGACATTTCTCCTCCTAAAGTTTTTGATGTATTATTAAGCCAACCATACTTATGGAAGTGTCATGTTGTGTATGAGTCTAGGCCACCCACTCTTATTATTACTTTGCATAATAAGTTATATAGGATGCAGAGGTAGCCCTGCCTACCACCTTCTCTTTGATTTGTGCTAAGAAATGTAGTAAGATCATCTCTTAGATTTAGAAATTTTTGTTCTTTCTGGTTCACTCTCAAAGTAAAGGGAAGATCATGGCCACATGCATGGCCCTCGGGAAGGGTTCCTCCATGCAACATAAGCAAGTGGATAAGTTTGTGGAAGAATACAAGGACATCTTATCTTCACCCATAAGGGTACCCTTGCACTTTTAGGTTAAGAATTAGACCGATTTGACTCCTAGAGAACCTCTAACCAATGGACTGATATACTACCATTCCATTCTAGAAAATAAAGAGATCAAGTGCCAAATCTAGGATTTGTTGCAAAAATAGCAAATTTGACCAAGTTCCTCACCTTATGGGAGCCTGATTGTACTTGTATACAAGAAGGATGGGGCCTGGAGGCTTTGCATTGATTATCATAAACTAAACAAAATTATTGTTAGGAATAGGTATCCAATGCCATGGCTTGATGGCCTTCTCGACCAACTCAAAGGGGCCAAGTATTTCAACAAGATCGATTTGAAGTATTTCTATCACCAGGTTCCAATAGAGCCAATATATGTATGGAAGACCACCTTCAAATCCAAGGAAGGTCTTTTTTAATGGTTGGTCATGCCTTTCGGGTTGAAAAATTCCCCTAATACTTTTATGAGGTTGATGGATGACATCTTGTGGCCCTTCACCAACTTGTTCATGGTTTTTTTTATCTAGATGACATCCTCATCTTCAACAAGAGTTGGGAAAGGCAATTGCAACACATTCGATAGGTCCTTCAAATCTTGTGGCAACACAAACTATGTGCCAAATGGTAGAAATACACCTTTGAAATGAGCCAGGTCCAATATATGGGTTACATTATAGATGAGAAAGGTGTGCGCGTGGATCCAGCTAAGATCCAAGTCATTCAAGAATGGCCAGCCCTAACCACTTTGACAGAGCTTCATAACTTTTTGGGCCTTGCCAATTTTTATCGTAGGTTCATGTTGGGATTCTCCCATATCTCTTGGCCTTTGAGTTAGATTATCAAGGGTAAAGCGAATGAAAAGTTTTCCTGGTTTGAGTCTCAACATAAGGTGTTCATTTAGTTGAAGCATCACCTCTTCTCTACACTTGTACTCACATTTCCAGACCTACAACAACCATTTGAAATTGAGATAGATGCCTTTGACAATGCTATTGTGGTAGTCCTCACCCAACATGGGCATCTGGTGACCTATCACAGTGAAACACTTTCTGATACAGTTTGGAAGTACCCCATCTATGATAAAGAGATGGATTCTATCATGTAAGCTTGTCGACAAAGGAAACATTACATTATGGGGAAGGAGACAACCATCCACATAGATCATTGACCTCTTTAGTTTATACAGAAACAAGGGAAGTCAGAAAATGATTTCCATAAGAAGTGGTCTACAGATATGCAACAATTCCACTTGAACATTAAATTCAAAAAGCGTAGCACCAATATTTTTGCAGATTGCCTCAGTCGGCCCCCAGTTTGAGCATTGCCTAATATGTTAGCTCTTATGGGCATGAGACCTCTAGATGGCTGCAACTATACAAAAATGATCCAAAATTCACCACCACATACCAGATGCTAGTTGATGGCAAGAAAGTTCTAGATTTCCACCTCTAGGATGCTTTATTATGCTACCTGAGCCACTTTTATGTTCCTTCAAGCGAGTGTGCCAAGATGATTTAGAAGATGCACTATAGTTGGGTATTAGGACACTTTGGTGTAGAGAAATTATGGAAGTACTATAAAAGTATTTTTATTGGCCAAAACTCTGGCAATATGTTAGAAAATACATTGATCCTGCACTACCTGTGCCATCGCCAAGCCAAACATCAAGAAGCAAGGCATGTACACTCACCTGCCTACTCCTAGCTAGCCCTAGGAATCCATCTCCATGAACTATCTTTTTGGACTCCCTTCTACCAAGCATGGTAATGACTCTGTATTTGTGGTCATGGACATATTTTATAAGATGGCTATATTGGCAACCTGAAACAAGAGTATCACAGTGGAGGACACTGCCAAACTCTTTTTTGAATGAGTGTGGCTACATTTTGGGATCCTGAAAACCATTATATCAGATCAGGATAGAAGGTTCCTGAGCATATTCTGGTTGAGCCTCTTGGAACTATTGGACACCAAGCTCATCGAGTTGACTACATTCCATCCTTGGACTAATGGTCAAACAGAGGTCGTCAATAGGATAATAATGCACATTGTTTGCATGTACAACTCCAAGAATCCATGAACCTATGATGAGATCCTTCCTTATGTACAATGCAACTATTACAAATCTCTCCATAGATCGATTGGTTGCAGTCCCTTTCAAGTGGGTTTGAGATTTCAACCTTTGTGTCTGAATGATGTTGCCATGCCTCATGCAACTACATAGACAGAATAAGTACATGTGTAGTCTGAGGTTGAAAAAGCAACTGATTTTATTGAATGAATTCAACACATTCGCCACTAGGTTCACGACATATTGGAGAAGTCCAATGCCAAGTACAAGTAATGACATGATCAACATCGGGTGCCACATAAGTTTCAAGTGGGTGATAATGTTTGGTTGCATTTGCAGAAAGAATGCCTTGTTGGAGCCCATCGAAAGATCCAACCACTCTTATACGGGCCTTACACTATCACCAAGGCTATGGGTGACAATGCTTTCGAGCTCAACATTCCCCCTTTCCTTGGCCTGCACCTAGTGTTCAATGTGGACCGCCTTTGACCATACTTTCCACCATTACTAGACACATCAGACATTGCAGAACAACTAACACCAACAAAGCTCAATCCAAATTGCATGGAACAAGCCACAACTGATCAGATTATGGACACACAGATCAAGACCACTCACCAACAGATGATCCAACTATATCTGGTTGTCAAAGATGGCCAACTTTTGCACCAAGGAAAGTGGCTCACTAGGGACCAAGTGCAATAAGTGCTTCCTCATCTCATGGAGGCACTCAATGAAATGGGGACCCTTGCTTCCTAAGGGGGGAGGACTGATCCAGGTGGATATTGGTGGCCACCCACCTTTCCACTTGGATCCCCACCATTGTTTCTTTAGACCGGTTTACCGATATTCTTTGAGTTCCCTTAATTTTAGCACAACTTATTATTTTTGTTTGTTTTTCGAGTCCTAAACTTCTGGAGCCATTTTGAAGGCCTAAAAGACGTTTATGGGAAAACATAGAGACTAGAAAAGTAAAATACCATATAATATCTTTATCTCAGTCTCCTCTTGGAGATGATTGAAATGAGGTATTATGATAGTCAAACATAGATTTTATGCCAATGTTACAACGCTAGGAAGTTGACATTCTAATTAACCACAATGGGGCCCACAAGATTTTGGTGCTTCATCTCCTAGGGTTAAGTTTTTGGATGTTTAGGTTTCCCATTGTTTCTTAATGATAAAAGGCCTCCAAGTCTCATTGTAGCATAGTTCATAAGGAAAGTAGCCACCACATCTCTTCTCAAATATAAGCTACCATCGTCCGAACTTGTTTATTTCAATTTTGCATGTAATAGTTTTAATACTTTGTTATTAATGAATTAAAGTTTTGTTTTTGTTGTAGTTTCATATTTTTGTTTATATCTATATTTCATTTCATTCCTACATAAATTTAGATCATAATATGTGTTAAAAAATGAGTTCTTTGTCTTAAATAAGGGTACAACCTTTATAATGGTCATGTCACTTTGTTGCTCTAACAAAGGTTGGAAAGGGTTAGTGTAAGTCCCTAACCTTGAGTGGATTTTGGGCACCACCAATGCACAATCACTTCAATGATCACTGGTCGACATGAATTTGTGCACCGAAAGCATGGTTGGTTGAACAAGTTGGTTTAGGCACCCTTTCATGATGGCAATATATGCTACAAAGTTATCAAGTTCCCTTGCATGAGGACAAGGCACACCACAAACATTGGAAATTCTCATAGCAATTGGACACGTCAATAGAAGCTCACCAAAGAGATTGGCTAACAAAGGTAAATTTGGGGTTTATTTCAAGTGACTCTTACCCATATCCAAGACATGTGTGGCAACATATTGGTGTGATATTTGTTTAGCTATATAGACTTCAGTGTCCTGGGAAACATGCAAACCTAAGGTGATGGGTGCTCCATTGCTTATAGTTGTAAAAGTCATAAAGAGTGCCTTCAAGAACAAGTAACTATTAAGCACAATTCTTGGGTGCATGACACATTGACACAAGTAACCAAATGGCATAAAGGCATTGTTCGTCACAAGTATTGGAAGTGTGGTATTCAGTTCTTTTCACTTTCTTGTTTACGGTGGCTCTTTCTTGTTTCTAATAATTTTATGGTTGTTGCGAATCAATGGCTCTTTCTTGTTTTTAAAATTTTTATGGTCGTTGGTGAGGATCATGTTGAAAAATGTGCAACAAGAAATTCTTGTTGAGAATTGAACAAGATGATGGATCTTAGTGGAAAGGAGTCGCCTTCACTAAGTGGCCCCGCATGCAAGTTTTGGCGCAAAGTCTATTTTTAGACATACGGATCATGGTCTATGAGTTGCAAGATGCTGTTTATGGATGATTGGTCATGTTGGGAAAAATAAATGGACTTTATTTTTGGTTCACAGTGGTGTGATCAGAGTCTATTTTTAGACTGCCAGGGAAAAATAGAAATAGTCAAATATTATTAGCCCTTAATAATATTTGGACTCTAAGCATTATCTTATTCTCTTGGAGTACTTCAGTTGGAGCTACAGATGTGTCACATGCAACTTCCTAAAGGAATCACATGGTTACTTATGGGTTACTTGAGTTATTGCATGAAGGACTTCAGTTATAACTTAAGTGGTTGAGTTCCGTGGAGTTAGATGAGCAGTTAATGGAGTTGTGTTCAGTTTGACTTAGTTGAACTAGTTGTATTCAGTCTAACTGGCCAATAGACTAAGTGATGAGTTGTGTGAATTAGTTATTAATTAATTCACTAATTATTAACTCATAATTCAACTGAAGAATACATCAGTTAACTCAGTGCATGGACAGTTCAATGGAGACATGTGTTAGAGATAAGTGAAAGGGTGAGTTGTGACTATCAGTTGTGCACGAGATCTTGCACAATCAATGGGATTGAGATATACCAAGTGATTATAGCCTCCGCTCACGTGATTTACAGTGTGGGTGATTCTCATGAGGTAAAAGACGAGTTTGGATCAGCCATTCTCATCTATTCTCTTGCAGGGTTGTGCAGTGGAGGCAGGCAAGTAGCGGGGGAGATTTGGAGATCAGATCTGAGCTGTATTGTGTGTAACAGGTGGAGATAGTACTGAGTACTTGTGATGAGTATTGTACTATGTTTGTTACATGTTATAAATCAATATAATATACAGATAGTTGGGGTTTTTAGCGAGATTCTTTCCCCGGGAAAATACTGTGTTGATATGTGTGATTGATGCTTCTATGTGCGCATGTTATTGTTTCTGCTTCTGTAAATTGATGATCAACGTAGAGGAGGTTATGTATTATGCATGTATTCCACAATAGTGTATAATCAGGATAATCTCTGTGAATATGTGTCATATTATTCAAAATTTCTACCGATCAATAGTTTGATGGAATAGGTGGGAGGTAATTCTTGTAATCTCTTTCTATTTAGATTGAAATCTAAAATGATATGTTGATTCCTTATTTTCATTGAAACCATAGGTGTTTATATTTTCAATGTTTTGACTTTACACTGAAGTTTCAGTTTCATGTTAAGGGTGTCTTGCCCTTTGTTACACCTAACCTAGGGATTATGGTTGTAATAAGTGGGTTTGAACCTAGATCTTTCCTAGGTAATTTTCATAATAACTAATTAAGTTAAATATAAAAATAATAATTTCATTGTTGTTGCTCAAAGGTGTAGCAACAATTATGGAAGAATGATTTTTTTTTCATTAGTTGTCAAGGTTCAATACGCTGAAGGCATTTAACCCCTAAGTTTGTCATAGGGAATTGGAAGTTAGTGTTCAAATATTTAAGGATTAAATTACACTCCCCATGCACACATAAATTGATCAAAGCCTACTCCCTTTTCATCCTTAAGACCAAACACTCATTTCTATGGTGATAATTTTTTATCACAAGGTCATAGTTGAAATGACAGGGTGTGAGTTTGTTAGTTTCCCTAGCTAGGCTTAAATCTTACCAATGACATATTGGTCAATAATGGCCACATTGGATAGAGATGTCTCGACTAAAAGTGTAGGGACCACTCTATTGGGATGTCTTCGCTCTAAGTAAAGTCACTTATGGGTCATTTCATATATCCTAAGGGTTTAGTTGTAGTGAGTGGGTTTAATCTCAAGTCTAACATAAGTCATTTTGTCCAATCATTAATCCCCCTAGTCTTAAAGTAAAACAATTTCATGGTTGTTTTAAAGGTTTGGATTGGAGCTCTAAAATAACATATGGAATAATATGTAGATAATAATCATCCATAAATCATGATACTAGTTTTGTTGGTTATGTTAGGATTGGAGTTAGGAGAACAATGTGGATTGGTACTCTAAAATAATATGTAATTTTATGTAGATAATACTTGCAATTCAAGGATAATTCATAATTCATGGTATTCCTATAAGCGAGATAGTTCCCCATTGTTTTTTAACTCTTTGAGTGTCTAAGTGGTGATGATTTAAAGGCTGAAAGCTGTAAACCAATAATAGATTCCTAGTGGCATGGATATTTCTCAGTCTTGAAGAAGGTTACAACCTTCGTAATGAGCCTATAAATTTGTGACTCTAACATAGGTTGGAAAGGGTTAGTGTAAGACCCCAAACTTGAGCGGATTTGGGCACCTCTGATGCATGATCACTTTAATGATCACTAATTAGCATGAATGGATGCAAAAAAAGGATGGTTGGATGGACAAGTTGGTTTAAGCACCCTTGCATGATGGTAAGGCATGATACAAAGTTATAAAGTTCCCTTGAATGACTCACAAGGTGCACCACATACATTTACATTCTCATGGTAGTTGGACATGCCATAAAAGCTTAGCAAAAGGATTGACTAAGAGAGGAAAATTTGGGGTTTATTGCAAGTGACCCTTACCCAATATCCAAGGCATGCATGATAATAGATTAGTGAGGGACTTGGCTAGATTTATAGATTCGAGTGTATTGCGCAACATGCAGACCTAAGGAGATGGGTGCTCCATTACTTGGGGTTACAAAAGTCAGCAAGAGTGCCTTCAGGCACAAGCAACTTAGCACAATTGTTAGACACACAATTGTTGGGTGCATGGCACGTTGACATATGTCACCAAAGGGCATAAATGTACTATTCAACACAAGTCTTGGAAGGGTGGGAGGTTCCATCAAGAAAAAGACTCTGAAGCAAGACACCTTCAGGCATGTCCATCTAGAGTGCATAAATGAATTTCACATCAAGTTCACTTTGGCAAGGAGTGGATTGCATGACAACTTAGAAGAAGGGAATAAGTAAGGCATGACTCATATATAAAGAGGACACTTCAAAGTGCAAAGTTAGTCATTCAATCTTGGTCATTCATACAAAAGTGGATAAGGAGCACTTTTGTTGTGTTTAAGTCCGGGGTTGACACAATTGGGAAAATTGAACAACGACCAAGTGAATTGAGGAAGAGACAAGACCTATAAGAGGTGAGTCTATAAATGGTTTAAATGTTAGTTTGTGAAAGCCATATAGGAAATATGTTGTGGGCAATATTGCATTAGATGGATTCTACACTGCACCAGGAGCACTCTATAGCTAGTATATGAGAGATGTGTTGGGTGTAATGTAAGTATGTAAACATTTTTGCATGTCGGCTCAATATGTTGAATTTATTAGAAGGAAAAGGATTTGTAAACATTTATATGTCGAGCCAGTTAAAAAATAATAAAACATTGAAAGTAATATAAAGTTGTTGTGGCTGTAAAAAATAATTTCGTTTTTATTAATAAAATTACGATTAA
>APFE030209071.1:33057-88414 GCA_000404065.3 Pinus taeda
TATTTTATTTTGAAATTATATGAGTTTTAAAGTAATATTTTAATTTTTGAGCTTAGACTTTTGTGATTCATATTATTAATAAGAAATATTTTTGGAAAAAATCACAAAGGGGTAATATGGTCCACAAGTTTTGAATGAACTAGTGTTGTTCATCTTTAGGACAAGATGATGAATGAGATCCACCCAATGAAATAAATAGATGAAGAGAGCAGCTAACTAGCCCTTAGAAAAAATAGCTAGTTTGACTAAAAAAAAATTATTATTTATTATTTGTTATTTGTTATTTTTTAGGTTTTTACAAAGATTAAAAAAAAAATTATTATTATTTTGAATAAATCCATTTAAGTTATAATGATGATGATGGTGGGTAATGTCCACTGGTGCCAAACTTTGGTCAAACGAATTATTTAGTTTGATTTAAGATTTTATTCCTATGCTCAAAAAGCTTGGAGAGAAGCCTCCCAAGCTCACTGTAATTTTCACTGAAATTGAAATCTAATGTGGTTGTACACTGGGCACTCTAAGAGGATGTGATTTTCATCCTCGACGTTCTTATTCTCACAAAGATGGAAGAACCTTTCCATCCAAGCTGTTTTTGGAACTGACCAATGACCCGTTTCACTATGGAGCTCATGAGAGTTAGTTATAATCTTGGCTATATTAATTTTCTTCTTTGACCTAGTTAAAACATAGAGATACTTTTGATCTTATAGGGTGGGGTTGATGACCTCCTTATAATATCTTAATTTTCTTTTAGCTGTTAAATCTTTCTCACACCACATTTTTTCTTTGAACTTAGAAGTAACAATATTTTTAATGTTATTAATGTTTTGCACTGCAACATTCTCGTGGATCTCCCAATGGTTTAACCAGGCCCTAGTGTCTTTATACAAACCTCGTTTGAGCCTTAGCTAGTTTTGGCTGGAATTTAAAACTAGGTTAGGAAGTATATGGTTTCCTATGTTATTGAGTTTGTGCTTGTACAACAGAAGCCTAGTCATAGCTAGGCTCTATTAGCGAAAAGACCCACTTCTATAAGGAGAATAGGATAGGTGTGTTGCTTTTAATTTTGAGATTATACGTTATAAAATGCTATAATAAGAATAAATAAATAATATTTTGGAAAGTTTGAATTTGAAATAACATCAAATTAAATAATATTTATATTATGATAAAAAATATATTACTATGGAGGTACTATTAGGGATTCTTATTTTAATAACTAAATAAACTGAGTGGCTAAGATGTTAAAAAAAAAAAATTGAAATTTTTTAGGAATTCACGGTAGGGATCCAACACTTGTTGATGTTCCAACCATCATCTCTGTTTAGATTAATGGGCCTTTTTTCAATTTCTAAGGCCTCTCTAAATTTACAATGATGAAAACGATCAACCCTTGCTATGACTTTAGCCTCTTCTATACATATGTGATGATTGGTCTTTTCTGCATGTTTTGCCAAAGCGGAGGAGCAAGACCTCCCATGTTTGATGTCCACAACATGTTCATAGATCCTCTGATTTATTGAAAAATGTTTCTAAGAAAGTTGCACTAGCAATAAAATCTAGTAGCACTGTTAGCTCTCTGAGTAAGAAACTTATTGAGAGCAACCCTCTCACTCCTAGGATTTATGGTCTTCCCAAAATCCATAAGGAAGTCCCCCCCTGCACCCCATAGTCAACACTATAGGAAGGATGCCTTATCTTCTCACTAAATATCTTGCTAATAAGCTTAAGCCTCTTGTTGGTCGGACCAAGTCCTTCGTTAAAGGTTCGCCCTCCTTTGTTAATGAATTAAAGGGTATTATAATTGATCCAAGTGATATGTTGGTTAGTTTCGATGTGGTCTCATTATTCACTAATATCCCTATTAATGAGGCCATTTATGTTATTAATCGTGTTACAGATCCTGCTACTACTTTTTTAGTCAACATTTGCCTTACTTCTACTTTCTTTAGTTTTGAGGGCGAATTTTATGAGCAAACTTGTGGTGTTGCTATGGGTTCACCCCTTTCCCCTATGGTTGCCAATCTCTTTATGGAATTCTTTGAATATAAAGCTTTGTCATCAGCGCTTTTCCAACCTAATTTATGGAAAAGGTTTGTCGATGACACTTGTACCATTTGGTCTCGTGGCAAAGAGAAGTTGGAGTTGTTTTTCCATCATCTTAACAATCAGTCAGATTCCATAAAGTCCACCATGGAAATTGAGGTTGATGGCAGCCTTCCTTTCCTTGACATTCTCATTTTAAAAAAGGATGACAGTTCTTTCTTTCACCAGGGTTTTCAGAAGAAAACTCACATAAAGCAATATCTTCATGCAAATTCCCATCATTTCCCGGCTCAGAAATTAGGTGTTCTCAACACCTTAGCCACTCAGGCGTTGCGAGTTTTTGATGAAAATCACATTGATGATGAAAAGACCCACCTCCTTAAAGTCTTTAATAAGGATGGCTATAGCAAGTCCCGGGGTCTGAGAGCTTTCCATAATGTGGAAAGAGGTCCTAAGAAGAGGATTGATCCCAAGGATCAAGCTTATGGGGTTCATCTTCCTTTTATTCAAGGGACCACGGACAAAATTGCCAAGATCCTAAAAAAATACACAAATCCTCCATTTTCCACTCCTTTTAGGAACAATAACAAGTGGAGATAGCCATTGGCTATTAGAGATGGGATAAATGAAGTTGGCATTTAAAAGCTTTTGTGATTCTTCTTTTACTACTTCTTTAAGTGTTGGGTTCATGTGTCATTGTGGCTACCGAACTCAATTACAGTTTCCCATCAAGTAGATGTGGTGGGTACACAGGCTAGGGTGGATGCCTTTCATGTCCATGTAATCCCATGAAAATGCCTTTTTATGTCTCTGTAACAACTGTACAACATCATGCTCTATTTAGTAGTCAAGTTAGGATTAATATTTATAACTTTTCCTCGCTCTATTTCAATTTGTCTACTCTTGAGATTAGGGGCAGTTTTCATATGTTCTAGACTCAAGTCTTCCATGGTATCTTCTACCCCTAAATCATCAATAGAAGTAGCAACAAGGGAATTACTGATAAATCCATTGATAATGCCATCCTCTGTTTCATTCTTAAAATACTAGGCTTTTCCAAGAGTGAGGAGGGGATGAGAATGATATGAGTTAGGTTCAAATTCATCCCATACGGGATTTTCCAAATCCTTACTTGGTTTTGTAGGATGATAGAGGTTGAGGTTCTTTGTGGCTTGTCTGTCTAAAATTGTCATGAAGCCAAACCTACGACCTATGAATGTGTCTGCAGTGGCCAACGAAGGTCTTCCTAATATCAGGGGATGTCCCCCCAGATTTTATTTGGTTTAAAAAATAAGGAAGTCTGTTGGGTACCTCCAAGAATCTACTATGATGATTACATCCTCTACTACTCCTTCATGTTTAACATGTGACCTATCTACTAGTTCTAGCACTGTAGGTGTTTGTCTCAGCCCGTGCAGTCCTAAAGGGGTAAATATTTCCTTAGTCATTACATTGATTGATACCCCTAAATCAATTAACGTGTTCAGAATGTGCTTCTCATCAACATAAACAATGATTGTAGGATTCCCTGGGTCATTGTATTTAGCCAAAAGAGGCTGACCAATCATTAGTTCTGACAATTTTCCCATCACATGGATGGTACCAGTATCTTTAGGCTTCCTTCCAGGTTTCTTAACACATATGTCTCTTACTTTTTTTGCATAGATGGGTGCACCTGTAATGGCTTGTAGAAAGGGAATCCTTATGTGTAGATTATTTAACTCCATGAGAAAATCAGATTTGAGTTGTGGAATCATCCTAGTTTCAACTAATATTTGTAGATATGGAGGCTCCTTAGTCACTATAGCAGTTGGATTGGCTGTTACAAATGTGTCAACATTATTTCAATCAGCTGTTATAGGTGTAGCAGTTTCATCAAAATCTGCAGGATCATCCCTAGGTGATTCAAATTCCTCTTTAGTAATGACAGGGGAGGTTTTTGAGTTTTCCTTATCGAAGGTGGATCTCATTGCATTCAACATGGGTAATGTAGTAAGTCTGGAAAGAATTGGGGGCTTCTATATTCTAAGCTGCCTTATTATTTGGGTTAGGGTTACAATGTACAGGTAATTGGGGACGTATGGAAGGAGTGATATAAGATGATGAGAGAAGTGGAAGTTGCAATCGCTGTTGCATTGGTAATGAAGGAGGGAGTAAGCCTAAAGAGCTTCCCCTCCAATTCTGAGGCCAAGAGTACAACTAAGATGAAGGATACTAAAAAGGTGGGGAATGAGACCATTGGTTCCATGGTGAAGGAAATTGAGCTGGAGGGGGAGTGGGATACTTCCATGAAAATTGTTGAGTACTATACGCATTATTCCATGGATTGAAAGAAATATTTTGAGAAATACCTGGTAGTCATGGTTGCCAAGGATTCCTAGACCCAATAAAGTAAGATGACTGAGCCTACTTTCCTAATTCATTGAGTGTCGTCTTCAATCTTGGGAGCTTTGGATAGTAAACTGTAGAATGCTAAAGGTCACAAATATTGCACAAGTTAATGTTGTTGACTCTACATTCCTTCAATGTTCTCTTTACATTTTGGGTAGAAAATGATCGAGGCCTTATTAGCTTCATCCTGTGTATTTTTCACTTGTGATGTCATCAATTGGGTAGATAAGGCACTGAGAATATCGGTCTTGAGATTCTCAAACAGGTTTACAATCTTAACTCTAGTCACACCTCCATTTGTGGATTTCTGTATTTTAACAGAGGCATCTTGTGCCATGCATCACCCTTGTGACAATCCTCATGAACACCTTAAGAAAAGTTTTATTATATCATCATATGGCTCATGATATATATATCCTTTTCCTAATAGGTTCGACATGTCAAGGAAGTCATCTCTCATCCCTCGGATCAATATTATTTTCAAAATCTATGGATCTAGATCGCTATGTTTGGATCTTTGTATATTATAATGGAACCGTTCCACGTAATCTTCCAAGTTCTCTTCTTCCTTCTGTTTCATCCTGAATATATCCTCTCTTAGATCTTTGGTTTGGAAATAGTCCTGGTATTTTTCTAGAAACGTAGTTTTCATATATCCCCGTGTTCGGATAGTGGCAGAACCTAGTCCCATAAACCATATTAGTGTCACTCCTTTCAGAGTAGCATGAAATATTTTTAGCTTCTGAGAATTTTAATTTTAGTCATATCTCCTACAAAAAATATCAAATTCAAACAAAACAGTATCAGGATCTTTTGCAGTCAATCCCTAGAAAGATGGAAGGGCTGATTGAGAGATATTTTTCATAGGGGCTTCTCCCTTTATATCACTTATTGGAAATTCAAAAGTTCTAATAGTGGCATCTATCCCATTATTGTTGTTGTTATCCCCCATTTGAAATTCTCTTGATTCTTGTTCTGGTAGGTATCCTTTTAAATATTGTTCGAATAAATGTTCTGTAGATAGGGATTCTTGTGATAATTGCTCGAATTGTTATGAGGTTGGCTATTTTACTGCATTGCCTAAGTCTAGGTATTGGAAAGTGAAAGAATGTTCTTCTGATTCTGGTCCTTGATATTTCCCACTAGTTTCCCCTTGTCGTTATAATCCAAAATCCTATTCACTAATTTCTCCTTGTTGTTCCTAAGTTGAGTTTACATATTTGGGAGTTTGTAGGCTAGTTTGAGGAAAATGGAGTCTTAAAATAGAGGAACCAGATAATTTTTATTTTGATGTAGAAGTAACAACTTTCTGCGGGCCTATTTTTCTCACATCCCTAAGTGGTGTTGAATGCTCTCTTTCTGATTTTTAGATAAACTCTTGGATAAATATTACTCTCCCTTGTTCAATACTTTGCTTGTTTGTTTTTCGACCCCTTTTCCTTATAGGTTTATTAGGGTTCCTACTTTTTGCTTCTTCTTCACTCCTACATTCTACGCATGGACCCAATGTGTAATTATTTTCACACCCTAAGTGTCCTAATTATTATAGTGGTGAGCTCACTCAGGTATGTTAGAGCAACGCATAGGTTCTTACCTCTCGTCTTACCACCCAATGCTTGTAAAATTAGAGAAATTCTATCAAAATAAAATACAAAAGAAAGTGTTGGCTAACTGCATCCTTAGTATCCTAATTATTACAACGGTGAGCCCACTGAGGTATGTTAGAGAGATGTGCAAGTTCTTACCTCTCGTCTTACTGCCTAGTCCCTGTAAAATTAGAGACACTCTATCAAAAGGAAATTCAAAAGAAAGTGCTGACTAACTGTATCTTTGAAAACCCTCCCCGACAACGACGCAAAATGTTTGTGCGGTTTTATCACTCCTAAAGTAACTAAACCACAATCATTAATTATCAACCAGGGTAGGTATTATTATTTGAAAGGAATCTACACTATTTGTGCCGATAAATGTAAGAGCCAGGTAAAATAGAAAAGATGTCGCTAAGCACACTTGTAGAAATTAAAGCACTCTTGCAGAATGGAAATACACACTTGCAGGGATTAAAAGGCACACTACAGGAATGAAACACACTTGGAAAGGAAAGAATCCATGCTTCATACAAACTTTAGAATAAATATAGGTGCACCATGCATTATCAACTAAAGATATAACAACAATTGAATAGTATAGAATTGATTAATCTATGCAACAACACACAATAATTTTGAAAGTAGAAGCGTATCTATCCCACAATGAAATGTGTGCAATAGTAATATGAAATCCACAATATCACATAAGAAAAAAATATACTATTAACACTACGATCCCTGCTAAAGAAGATGGCCCTTCCTCCCTAGCAGGGTGCAGGAGTAAAACAAAAACTATTTAAGGATTCAACACGGAAATTGCAGTAATACCACCAGATATATGCCTATATTAAAATAGTGGAAAATTATAACATTAGAATGTAGGTATTATCTATGTTCCATCGTAGTCCCCTTATCATGAGACTAAGCTATTTTATAAAGTTTTTACAAAGCCCCAAAATTAGGGAAACGAACCAGTCACGAGAATTTGCGATTCTCATGTTGATTAAGCTAACATAAATAAAAAAAGATAGAAATTGTTACAAATTGCTTTTAATAAATATTTTTTTATGGTTACACCTCTCTTGTTTAGACAAAATTGTAACTTCTTAGATCTTCTTAACTATCCGCATGGAATTACTTCATGCGACCCTTGACAACTATCTTTTAAAATGGAGGCTATTGTAACAACCCTGGTGAAAATTCCATGTAAAATATATAAATACCATGGATGATGGGACATGTATTCCAAGATCGATGGTGGGCAGGACATCCTAGTGGGTGTTCATTTGGTTGTTTATGGTTAAGGTAATTGGAAAAGGCAATGGCTAAGGCATTAAAGAGGCAAAAAGGTATTTTGGAATATTTAGTTATGAAAATAATGGAAAATAGGAGAAAAAGGAGGTGAAAGGTCACACGTTGCATACGAGGAGGAAAACGAAGGAAAATATGGAAATTAGGAGAAAAAGGAGGTGAAAGGACACATGTTGCATGTGAGGAGGAAAATGAAAGAAAATAATGTAAAATGAAGGAAAATAATTGAAAATGAAGAAAATATAGGCCTCATACATAAAAAGGCTTCTAAGGATCAGTTGGAAAGCTTCTTCCTTTTAGTGTGAATATTTTGCTAGTTCAGTTTTGGAGCTCTCTCATTATTCTCTCTCTCTCTCTCTCTCATACTCTTGGAGACTTAAATTTTTCTTGGAGCACTCTTGGAGGGTGCGGCATACTTGGATTCTTGGAGCAAGAAGGCAAAGGAAGAGCAGGAAAGAAAAATAGGGCATCGACATTAGCTGCTACATCAGATTTCTTGTAGGTACCAAGTTTCATGTATGATTTATTCACTATTTTGGCATGCATGGAACATGCATGTGGTTTCTTGGTTGTGATCTGTCATTGGCACAGAGGATTGGCTAAATCGACAATGGATTGGCTAGCCTTTCCATTTCTGAATAGCCATGGTGATTGTGGATCTACTTTCATTATTTTGTTTTGGTTGGTTCTCATGTTTCCTTAGCTTGGGTTGAGTTATTAGTCTTGAAAGCCTTGGTTGAAAAAACACTCTGGAAACCCTGTAACAGCATGGGTTGAGTTACTAGTCCTGGAAGCCTTGGTTAGAGAAATTCTCTGGAAGCCCTTGGTGGGTTGAGTTGCTAGCCTTGGAAGCCTTGTTTGGAAAAACGCTCTGGAAGCCCTGTATAAGTTATGGGTTGAGTTACTAGTTATGGAAGCCTTGATTGGGAAAATGCTCTAGAATTCACTGGAAGGCTTGGATGGAGACCAATCTATTGATGGTTTTTGGTGATGTCCGACCATGAGGTGGAATCAATGTTTGATGGGTTGATGTGGGTGGCCTTTGGAAGCCCTGGATGAGTTTTGATTGATGTGTTCTATGAGATAACACATTCATTCTTGGAATATGGCACATGCGTGATTGGCTTAAGAGAGACTTGACTCAGCCAATCTATGGTCGGGTGGAACATGGTAGTCCCATCGGTTGGTTCATTGCATTTATTAATGAAAAAATTCATTCACTTGATTTTCATGTGCAAACGTACTGATGCATATATGGATTTTGATGGCTGATATGTTTATTGTATTTTTGTTCATATTATGTTGTTTATATGCACATTTACCCCCTGATGGGTTTTACGAAGTGGTTCCAGAGCATGGTTCAAACACTTGGACTGGATGGGCTATATCATAGGTGAAATGAAGAACAAATGTTTAAATTTTAGACCTTTCTGTCATATCTGTTGTAAATTTTCTTCTTTGGCATATTAGAAGTTGAAACTTTTTCTATACTGAAGGTAAATCTCATTGATAATGTAGTAAAAATGTCATATATTGGTTCACAATACTTTAGGAATTATGATCTAAGGAAGATGACCTTCATGAATGCACCTTTAAACAGGTCATGTTGGAATTTCTACAATAACTAACCTTCTTTAGGTTTTCAGAAGCTAAAAAATTGTCCACATTGAGGGGAAATACCACTGATTATGGGGTAGAAATTTCAGATATTGGGTCGCAATATTTTAGGATATATGAGTAGAGGGATTCGAGCCTTCTGAATGCTCCTAAAATCAAGCCTCAAACAGGTCACACTCACATTTTTGTGATAAAGTTTCTTCTGGGCACTCTAAAGAGCTGAAATTTTTTCCACAATGAGGGGAAATCTCATTGATATTGTGATAAAAATGCCAGACATTTATTCGTTGTATTTTAGGATATATGACCAGTGACTTCGAGCTTTTTGGATACCCCTAGAATTGTGCACCAAATATGATTGTGTTGGTATTTTTGTTATAACTTTTCATCTATGAAATCTCAGAAGTTGAAACTTGAACCATAGTGAGGGAAAATACCACAGATAATATGGTTCAGTTTCCATAACTTGTACTACTACAATTTAGGATATATGCATTGAATCATTCACTATATTAGTTTTCATGCAAAGTGTTTAATGAAATGCTTAAATGGTTCAATGATTAGTTGCATACAAACTGTTTGATAAAATGCCACAATGAGTGTGTTGTTTGTGGTTGGGGATAATATTGATGTGTAATAGTATTCTTGTAGTCAATATATGCTTACTTGTATGCAAATAGTTTTCTATATTAGTTTTCATGTAAAGTGTTTGAAGAAATTCTTATATACAAATGTAATAGTATAGTAGTTGTTTGAAGAAAAATGTAAAAGTATGGTAATTGTTTGAAGAAAATGTTATTTTTTTTGGATGGGATAGTATTGTAGTATGATAATATGGATGTAGCTGATCTATTCCTATTTTCATGCAAAGAATTTGAAGAGTTGCATGTAAGGAATTTGAAAGTTTGCATGAAAGGAATTTGAAAAGTTGCATGTAAGGAAATGGAAAAGTGGCATGTTTTTAGTTATTATGTAACAAGTGGAATAAGTGAAATGTTTTTGACTTATTCTCATACAGATGTATGAGAAACAAAAATCAATTTCTTTTCAAGTGTCGTTAAATTTAGTAGAGCTTTGGAGAACCCATTTCCATAATTGGACATTGGAGATCGGGCCATTATAGTAGCTTCCTCCTTCTACCTTAGTGTGGACCATGGACAGTAAGGGGGTATGCGTATAGGTTGTTAGTATTGGTGAAAGCTAATTTCAAATTAATAGACACGATGCCTTGATTTTTGGAACATGTGACTGACTGTATGAATTATATGTCGCTTACATGTTGATTTCATGATACCTATTTACATCCTTGTATGCTAGGTTATATTTTTGAATATTTTGATTACATGTATCAGTCTTGTAGGTTGATTACAAGAATTTATCACTTATGTTTGACTACATGCGTTTATGCGTAGGTGTAGTTGATTTGGAATTTCTTATGCATATTGTTGGTTGCATGTGGAAATGTGTACAATGGAGTAATGGTTGTTGTCATGCATGAGGTCATGGTTTGTGTACCTGATATGGTCATGCATTGATGACTTGACTCTAGCTAGAATGATGTGTATATGGTTTTGTAGTCATTTGTTATGTGTGTATATGCAGTTGTTATGCATGTATGGTCATGGCTATGATTATGCATGTATAGTAGGTCAAACATGCCTTGTGAAGTCATTGTATGCAATTTAGGTCATCATGATGCTATTGGTTGTTATGATGCTAATGAGCTAGTTGAGATAGAGAAAGGGATGAAGATCATCATAATGAGGTTGCAACATTAGAATTTGGGACAAGAGTAGATCATAATACAGGTAGTGTATGTTTGGCATGTAGGTATGTATGTTAAGGATTATTATATGCATTAGGGTTATATACATTAGGTTTATGAACATGTATTTGATGTTATGGTTACATTCATGATAGATGTTCGATGATTAGTGTGGTTATATGCACATGTGTCAGATAGTCAAGAATGATAGTAACTTGTAGTTGTATGCATTGCTATTGTTTTTTATAATAGATAACCTAATTATTATGTTGTATGTTGTTGATGAGTATGGAATATAGATTATTGTTGTTATATGTTATTAACTTGATGATTATGGTCATTTCATTGAGATATTGATGTTATAATTTGGATTGGTCATATGCGTGATGGTTATGTTCATTGCCTTGAAGATATTGATGTTATATGTATTTTGTTAACCTAGTTTGATTTATGCAGATGGTAATGGTTGTGATATTCATGTATGAACTAACGTATTTGTGAGATGTTGTCATACTAATATAGATTGAATTTTCATACGTGTATGAGTTTATGACGTGAACATGTTAATTAGATATTTTTATGGATATCATGATCTTATGAGTGATTGAGTTGATGTGTTGTAAAGTTATATTGTGCTAACTAGATTGATTTTGCAGACAAGATCACCTCCCCTGAGATACATTAAGGTATCATTTGCTTATGTCATATATTTGGTGCTTGACTGTTGATTATGTCATCTAGTTGATTTATTTAACATGGTATGAATGTTTGATGAATTGCATAATATGAGTATGTGTTCAAATGATCTTGTTTTAAGATTATTATACTAAAATATATCTGTTGAGACAGTTGATATGTACTTGAGTATAGTAGATGATAGTTGTAGTATTATGACTGATGACTATGAGTTGACTATGGATTATGACATGATTGTTAGTCTTGGTAACAGTTGATTTCAAATTAATTGATATGATTGTCTTTATATTCGGAACATGTGGTTGACATGCATGAGCAGTTGTAGGGTAACATGCTTGGTATTAGCATGACAAGGTAATAGTTGATGTGTCTATATAACTAAAAATTGGGTGGTGTGTTACACAACATTTTGTCACTATCCCTGTACTCCCCATTCCTTGATCCTAGAGGACCTCTATAGTGAACCCTTCATGATTTCCCATCATGAAGAAACTGCCATTGTGTCCCTCTTCACGAGTAGAACAATTCCCCTTTGCATCATTTTCCTAAAATATTTTGTTTTATCCAGTTTACAAGACCGGGCGCTAATGACCCGTGTCCTCCTTGCGTCGATAGGTAGGGATTACAACTATCCCTAACATCAATCGGATCGACTGAGCCTTTTCCTAGTCATGCCGATCCTCTTTTAGAAAGTTTTTTAAATATGGAGCCAACGCTTCCAACTATAGAAGTTGCGTAACAAAAGTTTGGTAAATGGTTAGGCTGGATGGAGCCGAGGAGGTCAGATTGGGCTCCTTTCCCTTATTAGGATGGAATTACCTCAAGAGATAAGACCTTCTCCCATGAGAAGAGGAACCATCTCCCATCCATTCAAGCTATATAAACCTCCACTTTTCCCAAGAACAAGCTATTGTTAGTGTGTGTGTGCTAGTTCTAATTAAGTTTTGTTTGGAGTAATCAACAAGTTATCCATACTTTGTAGCTCTCTAGTTTGTGATTAAGGGAGAATTGTGAGTTGGTTTGGTGTGAAGCCGAAAGGGAAGAGCCTTGAGACTATCATTGTTGAGTCCATCCATGGAATGCTAGCAGAAGTGTGTGGGAACCTAGATTTGTCAGAGGAGAACAACAATGTCAAGAAGATAGTTGTAATCTCTTCCCAATTTAATATATATGCAACTATCGATTGATTTCATACATAATATGTCATCTCACATGTTTATGGCTTAATGTTTCTTGACTTGTTAAGTAGGTTGAATACAATTTTTCTATTATCATGGTTGTTGTTTACTATTGTTTACTTGTTTCAGGTGCTCGAAGAAGGAAACGAGAGATAGTTGGAGCGAGGAAGCAAGGTCATCACCAAATTGGATAAGCGTACTAAGAGGAAGGCCCTCTTAATTGGTTCTAACCTAAGGAAATCTTCCATAGAATGTCTTGTTTGTGGCTAGACCCACTCTCGGGCTAGAGGAATTGTTTGTGTCTGAACTTAGAGTTTTACTTCACCACATGGTGTGAAAGCATATAGTAAGCCTCGATTCCAACAAGGTAAAAAGGTAAAAGAAAGGAATTGGGCAAGAATTCCTTTGGCTATGTTTGGAAAGCCTAATTTCAAAAGAATGAGTGCTTTACACACAGGAAGTCTTCTTAACCTTGATTTTGTTTGACATTATGTGGATATGTGCTATATTCATGAACATGCACTTGACAGGTATATTAGCTACTCTTTAGCTACAGGTGGATCTGTTAAAGGATTGGAGTCAATTGAGAGATGGTGTGTATGTGTTCAGTTGCAAGCAGCATGCTTGGCACAATAACATGAGGTAATTGGTGTATTATTATGTTTAATTATACATTGACAGTTATGTGTTTATAGAAGTATGATTCAGGGAGTTGCATGGCAAGAGAGACTTCCATGAAATATTGAAGATGTCTCAGGTTGAGCTTTCCTTGGGAACCATGGTGATTGAGTCATGGTGTGAGTCTTGTGATTTTGGTATTTTGAGCTTGATTTGTAAATTTGTTTATGTTTGGTGCAAGGCCTTGCCACTTTGTTGTAGTGTCATATCGTTATTGGTTTTCGTAGTCTTCTTCTTGATTTTTTCTTATCTTTTTTTGTTTTGAGTCTTGGGAATTGGTTGGGAAAGAGGAAAGTTAATGGAGCTTAGGGAGAGATGTGTGGTACCCGACATGTAATGCAATTAATGAACGACTCAGATGAAGCTCAGTGTATGAGTAAGCACAACAGAAGGTAAGACTATGAAAACCAGATTAGATTGGTTCAGTCCATTGGTGTAAATGGACAGTGGCAGTATAGTCATGAGAAAGGTAACCAGAAAAGGTAAAGTAAATGTATTTGAGGCGTAAGATGCCTTGGCTATGTTGGGAATTATTATTCTCAATGTTGCACATGTGTTGCATGAATAAAGGAATTTCTCTTAACCTAGACCTCACGTTATCTGGTAATTATGTTATGATCATGATTACGATGATGTTTATATATGTATACATGAATGTATGTATGCTATTGTATGACAAGGTGATGATTATTTTATACTAATGATTATATATGTATGTATCTATGTCACTGTCTGATAATGATTGTCATGGATCATTCTTGTGAAGGAATAGTTTCTTATGCAACCAAATGGCATGAAGAGGTTCCTAGTTCATGAGGAATCAAGTGGGAAGAGTAGTCATGACAAATATACGAGGTCAGTATCATGTGGTTATGAGTTGATATTATGTGATTATATTATGTCTATGTTGTTGACAAGTTATACCAAAGGATACACCAGCAGAATGAAAGCAGCAGGGTCTGCGGCATGCTAAGACAAGCGTGGATAAGACACTGGAAGCAAGGTTTTTTGTAGAGTCAGTGTGGTTCTGGATGTGTGGTACTATTGTTATGCATATGTTGTACATGTTGCATCTATGATGTGTGCATTTTTGGTGTTCTGTATACATGGCATGTGTACATGTTATTTATGCAATGTTATGTACATGATGGTACAAATAGGGTTGTGCGAATATTGCATATGGGGTGTTGTATACATATTGTATTGTCTTCATGATGTATATGCGGCATGTGTGCATATGGTGCTCTGTGCATGTTGGATATGCAGTGTTGTGTACATATAATGTTATGTACATGTTGGTAATGCAATGCTATGTACAAGTGGTGTTGCGTGCATGTTGTACATGTGGTGATATATACACATGGTGTGGTGTGCATGATTGTACAAGTGGTGATGTGTGCATGTGGTGTTGTGTACATGTTGTACAAGAGGTGTTGTGTGCGGGTCGTGCTGTGTACATGTCTTGCATGTGGTGTTGTGTACATGTGGTGTCATGTACATGTCGTGCGCGTGGTACTGTGTACATGTGGTATTGTGTACACGTTGTACAAGTGGTGTGGTGTACATGTGGCATTGTGTACATGTTGTGTAGGTGGCGCCATATACATGTGATGTTGTGCACTCATTTTTTAGGTGGTGCGGTGTACCAATGGTATTGTGTACATGTTGTACATATGGTACTAGTGCACTTGTGGTATTGTGTGCATGTCATACATGTTATGTTGAGGGAATGTGGTATTATGTATGTGCATCATGTAGTCATGGTATTACAGTGTGTGTACTTGTTGTGTTGTACTCTATGTAGGTACATGTATTAGGTGGTATTTCACATCAGGTATAGATGGATGCACTGTGTTGTACACTGGTTGTAGATGTATGAGTTGTATGTCAGGTATAGGTGCATGTGTTGCATGGTGTTGTATGTGTATGTGGTTGTATGTGTGTGATGCACACTATGCGTATGTGCACCTAGTGAAGGAGAAGGCATTGGGTGTTTGTTGGGTGTGGCAACCGATTCGGTATGTGTACAAAAGAACAAAGGCAGTAGTAAGGATCGACGAAGGATAAGTATCGATATATTATTTCGATTTTACTATGCATGTGATTTATGATTTTGATATATGATGACTACATGTGATCTATGATTCTGGTTTATGATGGTTACATGTGATTTATGATGTCGATCTATGATGGTTGTGTTTTGAGATAACCATATGTGATATGTTTATACATGATGTTTTGATCAAACCATTAGTTTGAATTTGTGTGACACGAAGTAAACATAATTGCAAATGTACCTTATTGCCGAGCTACCAATGAGGTATGATTTGAAGTTATTTCAATTTATTTCAAATCTAATGGAAGTTATGTGTTTGGTACAGGCATGCATGAAATGCCCAGTTGGGTGATTGAAATCGACTGCTAGAATTGTTAGAAACAAAAAAAATAAATTGGAATATGCAGTAACACACTGGTAAGGTATTAAGGAGTAGTGCCATTGTGGGGCACTGGTACCCAATAGTTTCCATTTATTTCCATGAGCATGCTATGACCGGTATGATGGTTTTAAGGTAGGGACATGCCTTGGTTGTTGTATCTTCTGATGAAAGGAATCCTTTCCAAGGGATGGACTGCTCCGGATGGGGGTGCCAGTGGAACTTGGAAGGTGAGTGATGCACAAAAGAGGTGAGTGGATTCCCAAGGGACTGTGTAGCAGAGAAGGGAAGCTCACGAATGGATTTGTTTTGGTCATTAACATTGTCAGATGGAATCAGATGCACATTGGGAGTGCGCCCTGGAACAATGAGCTAGTAACTATTCATTGAGAGGACAAGTGGTGCGATATTATAGCGCTGGACATTGTATGCAGATTTGGCTTTGCAGTGGATTTTGGACTTCTTGGGAAGGAGGTGGATCCCGGTATTACATTGAGGGTGGAGGTGTGAGAGTCTAGATTCCCTTGTTGTAGATGCAGACATGATATTATTTTATTTTCTTGTTGAGAAAATGTGCATATGTGTTTATGTATATGTGGTTATTGTAAATACCATAATGAGTTGTGTTATAAAGCTCCAATATGCAGTATGGTTTTTATCTGGTCATATTGTCATGATGTTTTTCTTTTGAGCGGGTCATTCATTGTAAATACTACAACAAGCTATGTTATAAAGCTCCATGGGCAGTATGTTTTGTTTTCAGCAGTCATGGTGGTTATAGGTGTCATTGAACACCGAGGACAGTGTTCCCCCAAAGGGGAGGGTTATGTAACAACCTTGGTGAAAATTCCATGCAAAAATATATAAATACCACAAATGATGGGACATGTATTCCAGGCTCAATGGTGGGTAGAACATCCTAGTGGGTGTTCATTTGGTTTTTTATATTTAAGGAAACTGGCAAAGGCAATGACTAAGGCATTAAAGAGGCAAAAAGGTATTTTGGCATATTTATTTATGAAAATAATGGAAAATAGGAGAAAAAGGAGGTGAAAGGTCACAGGTTGCATGTGAGGAGGAAAATGAAGGAAAATAATCCAAATTAGGAGAAAAAGGAGGAGAAAGGCCACATGTTGCATGTGAGGAGGAAAATGAAGGAAAATAATGGAAAATGTAGGAAATAGAGGCCTCATACATAAAAATACTTCTAAGGATCAGTTGGCAAGCTTCTTCCTTTCAGTGTGAATCTTTTGTTAGTTCATTTTTGGAGCTCTCTCACTATTCTCTCTCTCTCTCTCATACTCTTGGAGACTTCGATTTTTCTTGGAGCACCCTTGGAGGGTGTGGCATACTTGGATTCTTGGAGCAAGAAGGCAAAGGAAGAGAAGAAAATCACAAGAGGGCATTGACATCAAATGCTACATCAGATTTCTTGTAGGTACCAAGTTTCATGTATGATTTATTCACTATTTTGGCATGCATGTGTTTTCTTGGTTGTGATCTGTCATTGGCATGGAGGATTGACTGGATCGACAATGGATTTCCTAGCCTTTCCATTTATGGATAGCCATGGTGATTGTGGATCTACTTTAATTGTTTTTTTTTGGTTGGTTCTCATGTTTCCTTAGCTTGGGTTGAGTTATTAGTCCTGGAACCCTTGGTTGAACAAACACTCTAGAAGCCTTGTAACAACATGGGTTGAGTTACTAGTCCTGGAAGCCCTGGTTGGAAAAATGATATGGAAGCCCTTGGTGGGTTAATAAGTCACTATTATTAGCTATTTACTTAAACTCCATTGTCAATATTATCCAAACAAAATTCAAAAGTGAAGATTGCCAAAGATTCAGCATCATCCACCTGCAAAGAAAAAGTTAGAAAGAAAATTAACTAAGAGGTCAAAAAGGGGTCAAATGAAACATTAGAAATTGGGTTTGAAAAGCAAAAGATCAAACTCACTCACCTATAAAGGACTTATTGGCTTCAAACTCACCTTCATTTGCCTCCTAGCACTCATTGAGCAAACCCAAGAGAGCTTTTTCATAGTTCTGGGTGAAATCAGTAGAAACAGGGTAGGCGCTGCACGTTTCCTTTTAGAGTTGCACATTCTCTTCGGGCACTGTGTGTTTACCTGGCGCTGGGCGTTTCCTTAAGGCGTTGTATGTTTTCCTGAGGCATTGTGCACTCTGCATTGGCGCTACACGTTTGTCCAACAATGCTCCATTCACCTCCTCAGCTCCTCCAAAACACTTTCAACCTCAATGCAAGTAAGTAGCAGCTCAGGGATGTGCTTTTGCCCCTCCTCAAGTCAATTCCTAAGTGTTTGAAAGGTTTTATTGAAGATTTAGCTTAATTGTTACATCTAAACCCTAGATTTCCCCCAAAAACTACCTTCCATTTTCATTCCCTTTTGCACACTTCCCTCCACCCTCATGCCCTTTCCCTAAATCTTTATATCCCAGATACCCTCTAACCCTTTGTTCCAAAACGCTAAGTCCTAGGTGACACAACACTACCTAGGCTTCCAAACCCCGATATTGCAAACGAATTTCCCCCATCCCCAAAATATCATATTACTACCCTATGCCCCTCTCCAATACACATATCCCTTCACCATCATATTCATATTTACCGTTCCACATTTATTAATCCCTAAAAACTATACTCCCCCTACCTTACACTTCCCTAGTGTTTTATACTAAACACCATGGTAGAGGAGGAATATAGATTGTTGTGTAGGTAAATCCCCTCTGCGGACAAAGGCGATCCCTCTAGCCTAACTGAGGTCTAGCAACAATCAAGCATGCTAACGCGTAGGTTCCTAATTGCAAAAATAAAGGCCAAGATGGGAGCCTACCTTGAATCCAACGCTTATATTCGTGGAAGGGTTGTCTCTTCCGTTCTTTCGCTTCAGCTGGTCGCGCTCCTCACGATCTCCGTGAACATACACCTGCACAAGCAAAGGACAAGACAAATACAAGCATAAAATCCAGGAAATGCAACTATGTACCGGTTAGAAAAGATACAACTCAAACATCATAATCAAAGATACATGAGTGGAACCATAATGATAGTCGTTTATCTTATTAATGAAACAAAAGAGAACACAACCAAGTCCTGACGTCAAATCCTCCTTTGGTTGGGTCCAGCCAGCAAGTCCTTCAAGCATTCACCCTTGAAAGTAGATATCCCAAGACAACTCTCTCTCTCACACAAGTTTACACAAGATGGAAACACTTCACAACCTTCCTTAAGCACTAAAGCAATCCCACACTTATCACACCAGCTGCCTATCAAGCTTACACACTATCAACAATGCTCTAAACATAATCAATTCCAAACTAGCAGCTCATGGAAATGGTGGAGGCTTAAATAGGAGAAGGAGTCTCCATGAATGGTGTGAGGATGAGCTTATCTCCAAGGAAGGTGGCTCAAAGGACGAAACAAACATGCCAGAGAAGGGAGGGCGACATTTACAAGGCCAACAACCAGGTCTGGAGTCATCTGGAAGGCCGACTGTTAGAACAAAATCACCCAAACTGGATCATCGCGGGTGCATAACTGCACTGGAGTGCTGGAATCGTTGCTGAATAACAAGGAAAGTCATATTAGCGAGATCCGTCATAAAGAACAGCGCGCTGTCACATGAAATTCGACCAGCACGGGAAAGGTGTGTGCTTTCGCGCTGGCAACGCATTGAGTCTGTTTAGGAGCGCTCATGAGCGCGTTTATTTTTGAAACAGTCGCGATGATAGAGGAAACTTTGGAAAAGTGGGTCATTTGGACACATTAGAGAGCATGAGCATGATGAATTGGATCTCATGTCATAGTAGGGAGACTCACAGGAAGACAATGACAAATTACTTTGTAACAGATGCCCCCTAAAGTATGAAGCTCGAGAGAGTGGGAGGGATGAAATGCTTTACGGAACTGGCCGAACTGGAACACCACCAAGAAGAACCTGCACGTAGTACAATTGATAGCTCAAATACATGATGTACATGGTATGGGCGCAGCCATCCATAGCAGAGTACATAAAAACTGGATCCCAGGTATGGACACAACCATCCAATGAGGATCAATGAATGGACTTAGGCATGGTCGCAACCATCCAATGAATGAGTCATGTAGTGATTACAATAATCCATGAAATGGAACCCGAATCCTGATATGCACAATCCGGGGTCTTGTGCTCCAACTCGACCTGAAGAAAGTACAAGTTCAAGCATGCGAATATAAGAGTCGAAGTCGAACATGCGAGAACATTGTCTGATTACCAGTCAATGATGAAAACTATTAACAGACGCGAGAGATACCACCCATAATGACGATGGTCCTCAAGGTACTATAGGTAGAATCCATGGCGTGTGAATCAATGAGCTAGTGTCGAACACCCGTAGAATCATTCGATCGGAGGCCAATGATGAAAACCTAACGTCGAACACGAAGAACCTACCATTGAGGCATGCAGGCTCTAAGGCACCTGAAGGGAGTCTCTAGGTCATCTTCCTGGATAATGAGCTAAAGTCGACAGGAAGTGATCTTGATCGAAGGTGGGCCATAATGTTTCCCACATCATCGACACGAGACAGAGAGGGATAACATGTTTTGTGTGAGATATCAGAGGGAGGTTGGGTATTCTGCAGAGGTCAACTTCTCTTGAACATATCGGTGGCACGACAATGGATTTGGCAGTATTTGATGTCAAATGATCAGGGGTCATAGCGACAAGGCAATGAAGAGATGAATGGTCAAATAGGATAACCCAACCCACGGAAGCAAATGTGAAACAAGATGAGATCTCCCCACCCAGACACGAATGCAGACAAGTGCCATGTTCAAGAGCGACATACTGCCGACACGATGATGACTATGATTCCTTTATTCCCCCACCATTTCTGGCGAGTACCTCGGTTATTTTTGGATGGCAAGCTTGACGGGGATAGCATATGCTTGAGACGCGTCATCACGACGAAACCCGATGTCATTAAAGTTTTAACGAGTTTGACAAAGGAAAAACTCGACGTCTTTTCATATTTAGAGAGTTTGAAAAGACAGCGAAAAGGAAACTCCAGGGGTGTCCTTTTTCGTAAATTTGTGTCTCTCGAGCCTGAAAAAGGATAAAACTATGCTCGAAAGAACCGCCCGGCCATTACGACCCAGGAGTACTTTTCGTAAGTAGTGACTTTGATCCGAAAAAGTAAAAAAGCGATCA
This sequence comes from Pinus taeda, assembly GCA_000404065.3. Classification (NCBI taxonomy): domain Eukaryota; kingdom Viridiplantae; phylum Streptophyta; class Pinopsida; order Pinales; family Pinaceae; genus Pinus; species Pinus taeda. Next base: position 53,979 of record APFE030209071.1, read on the forward strand.
AAACCACGTCGCTTCATGACCATTAACGAATTCGAAATGACAAAAATCCGGTGATCTTTTTTAAGTTTAAACGGTCAGAAAAAGAGCTTTAAAAGACGACCGCCTCTCTTTTCTTTTGACGAGTCGAGAGGGAGACTCGGCTATATTTTCTTATTTCACGTCGAAAAAGAGCTTACAGCCGATGTTCTAGAACCAAGTGTGTATGAAACTGTTGTAACTCCACCAGCGTGATAATTTTCACAATGAAAATCGCACGCGTAAACATGTTCGAAATGATATAGAGAGCATGCATTAAAACATTTTAAAACCATGTTGGAACCAAGCATATGGCAAAAACCCACTATTAAAAACCCATATGGATTAAAATAATATTTAATTTCAAAATTTTTACCATAAATAGGAGGGTAAACCAAAATTTTTACCATTGTTGCCATTTAGAGCTTTGGAGCTGTGAGGTTGACGAACCAAATTCCACCCCGTACGAGCACCGAAGATCCCGCAGCTTGCACCAGGTAGGTTCATTTCTTCCTGCGCTCCATTTTGAAGTGTTTTTGCTGCATTTTAATGGTGTGAAGTGGTGGTTTGGGCAGATTTTTTGAAACTCATTCCGCTCTCGGCCAGCGCGGATTTCCCTATCGGGTCTGCGCTGATTGGGAAATATTTACACTAACCACCCCCGGATCAGCGCGGAAAAGTGATGTGCTTCCACGCTGACCCGGTAAAAAATAACACAGGGCGCCATTATCAGCGCGACTTTTTTAAAAATAGTCGCGCTAACGCCGCGCAACACAAATTTTTAATAAATGAACGTGTGAAATTTTATGAACAGGGCCCTAATGAGATTTTTTGATCATGTAGGGTATAATGGCGTTTGTTTGGCAAGAATGCGCTCATGATAACGAGGACATAGCGGCTTTTGCCGATGCTGGGTGCCGAAATTCAATGTGGGCACTCGGATTGCTCAAATTCTTCCTAACTCCACGCCTGCGAGCACAACCTGACCTCCTGGAGTTCCTAATCAGGGCCTGGAATCCCATTGATGGGAAATTTGTGATCCAAGGCCACGATATCGAGTTTTATTATACCGATATCTATTTCTTGACCGGGTTGTCATGCCGAGGTGAGATGCCCATTCTGGAGGGGCAGCGACTCGGTGGTGATACTTTAGACATGCTGATGGCTCAGGTGTGCCCACGGGCACGCAAGTCACGAAGTGGGAAGGTGGCAATTCCTTCGGTGGAGGACATCGTCCTTCGGACTATTCTCTTTATTGTGCCTCGGGCAGCGGGCTCCTTGGCCAATCACGAGGCTTCGAAGACCCATCTCCGGTTGGCTCTCGAATGTTTGAACCCAACCATATTCAACTGGGCAGCAGCAGTAACAACGAACATGAAGAGACAATTGACCAACTGTCGACGAGGTGAGTCGAAGAAATTTGGTTACGAGTCGATCTTAGTCCCGCTCATGCTGGAGTGGGTGCCAGCATTACAGCTACAGGATATGATCATGGATCCACCTAGGGGCCCCCGAGAGATGAGGGCCACACGATGGGGCCAAGTCATGCCACAAGGTGGTGGCGGTCGACCAGTATCATGGGGAGTATACTTCGTAGAGTGGCTGGAGAGGTAGACTATCTTTGTGGAGGACTGGCCATACGTCGGGATAGACTTCCGTGGAGATCCAGACATGCCGCTGCCTACTGGAGATCAGTAGGACGATGGTGGTAAGACACTTGATCTCATTTTTTGATTTTTATTTTTATGATGTTTTTGATTTTTTCATGTACATGTCGTAGTGACAAGTGCTATGTTATGCAGATGTGGGACCAGCGAGACCCCTTGGTTTGGCCCCAGAGGCGCGGAGGGATGCTCAGGGCATCAGAGCTTTAGCCATGGCTCCTCCGGGAGATGACACGATAGAGACCATGATACGGAACCTCGAGGGTTTGCTGGTCGGGATACTAGACTACCAGGGGATAAAGGAGGTCCCCATATCGACTCAGATCCATACAGTGGGGGTAGAACCTAGGATACACCGCCTTTTGAGGTGGGTGGCATGGGCGGCTGTGACCCATAGGGAACACAACCCACCATAGTAGATATCTAGGTCTTTATTCCCTACTGATGATTTTTTGAGAGACATGTGCCTCAGATGTACCGAGAACACTGGCTCTATCTAGACGTGTACACTTATTTTTGAGCGCCTCGGTGCGCCACACGATATATATATATATATATATATATACATGTTTTTATGGTTTATTGTATTTTATGCTTCTTGTATTATGTTGATTCACATATTATGCAAATGTCTGTCCAATACATAATTAGCTAATGCATTGGTTAACGTATTAAGTCGTCTTGGAATATGATGATAAGTAATGAAATCAAAATCCCTTTCTAATAACTTAACACGTAAATACAACCTTAAATGGCGATGATCTCTGACAGAATAACATCCATTGAGTTGGTGGACTACAAGTTGAGAGTCTAAGTTTACAACCAATTTGCGAATGCCGAGGTTAATTGCCTCAGCTAATAATTCAATCACAACACTATATTCAGCAACATTGTTCTTCGTACAACCCAGACACACCCCTTGAATATCTACTAACTCACCATGAGGATCGTAGATCACCCATGCCTTAGATGACAAGTTGCGAGTACTGCGGGAAGCACCATCAGCGAAACCAACGTAAGGAGATCCAGACATCTGTTCAAGAAGCAAAAGCCACAATAAGCGGCAATCACGCCGAAATATCGAAATAAACCTAAATAAACACGCACACACAACACACTGTTGAAAGCATACATATGTACAAAAAGAGAGAGTGGCTGGACTCATGCATAATATTTTTTGAGATAAAGCCCATTTCGGGGCTTATCTAGGGGATTACCTTCATAATCTATAATCTCATAGGCACCTTTTTGTAAAACTCTTTTCACAATATAGGGCCCATGCCACATAGGCTCGAGTTTTCCTGCCCCCAGCTTATCGTTAGCTTGATCATAGAGAAGTACTAGGTCTCCCTCAATGAAAGAACGGGGGTTGACAGCGTCATCAAAGTGAGTTTTCACTCGCTTCTTCTGAGCTTCAATAGCTAGGGAGGCTAGATAACGAGTCTCATCTAGCCTTTCTAAGTAAAGAAGTCGCTCTTCTACCAAAGTAGTATCAGGGAGTAACTCGACGGCTATCTTCAGTGAAGGAATCTCACACTCAATAGGAAGGGTCGCCTCCAGTCCGTAAACTAACTGAAAAGGAGTGAAACCGGTGGTGTCCTTCACGGAGGTACGGTAGGCCCACAAAGCGGAGAACAACATCAGATGCCAATCGGACTTATGCATGCCAACAATTCTTTGAAGCATCGTGACCAAAACCTTGTTCACGGCTTCCACTTGACCGTTTGCCTGAGGATAGTACGGAGTCGAACTATCATGCCTAAGACCCAACTAGGTTGTTAACTCGGTCATCGTGTGATTACGAAAATGTTTTCCGTGATCAGTGACGATGGATTGGGGTACTCCGAACCGCGAAATAACATGATTAAACAAGAATTGTGTCGTGGTGTGACCGTCTTCTGACAATGTAGGCATCGCCTCGGCCCATTTCGTAAAATAATCTACAACAACGATGATGTACCCATGCCCCCCGACCGAGCGAGGGTTACAGGTCACATAATCGATGCCCCATTTGGCAAAGGGGCCGACGGTTACAACGGGGTGCAGCGGGGCAGGGGGTGCATGCATATTTTGTTGGTAAATCTGGCACTCATGACATGAACGGACAGCAAGAATGCAATCCTTGAAAATGGAGGGCTAGAAATAGCCAGCACAGAGGATTTTCTGTGCAGTGGCATATCCAGACATGTGACCACCACAAGCACCAGAGTGGCAGTCATTCAGAACTCTCTCAGCTTCTTCGAAGGTCAAGCATCGACGAAGAACATAATCGACACCGAGCCGGTACAGGGTGTCCCCAACGATGCGATATGGTTGGGCTTGATGTCGAATCCATCGACGAGGATCCTTAGAGGTCTCAGGATGGAAAGAGGACGTCTGCAAGTAGACAATAATATCCCCATACCAGGGATCGAGGGTGCTGATAAGGAAGAGAGTTTCGTCTGGAATGGAATCCTCTAACTGAGAGGAGGCAGTAGAAGATGGCAAAGAACACAACAGCTCGGCAAAGACAAGTGATTTCTTAGACTTGGCAGTAGTAAATTCCAAGTCGAACTCTTGGAGGATGACTATCCACTTCGAGTATTTGCCCCCCAGCAATTGTCGTGACAGAATATAAGTCATGGGGTTGCAATCGGAGATCACTGTCGTAGTACGCAACAAGATATAGTGACGGAATCGTTGAATAGCACAAACAACAGTGAGGGTCAACTTCTCGACATAAGCATATCGAGTTTCTGTATCTAAAAAGTTGCGGCTAATTTAGTAGATAATGTTTTCGATGCCATCGTCTTCGTCCTGAACTAGAACCATACCGATGGTGGTATCAGCAGCAACCAAATACAACGTATAATCACAATGATAATTCGGAGGCCGAAACAAAGGGGTGGAAACTAGAAGAGTTTTAAGATGTGCAAAAGACTCCTCAGCTATGGCATCCCATCGAAATGGGGTGTCACGTTTGAGTAACCGCGTAAAACCCTTTGCCACTTAGGCATAGTTCGGGATAAATCGTCGTAAGAAATTAGCTTTACCCTGCAGACTCTGCAGTTGGCGCAAAGAAGCAGGGGGAGGAAGATTCACAATGGCTTTTACCTTAAGGGGATGCAAACGGATGCCCTCTCGGGAGACGATAAACCCGAGAAGTCGGCCAGATTCTACACAGAAGACACATTTATGCGGATTCAGTCGGATATTGTAGTGTTGATAGCGAAGAAAAATCTCGCGGAGATGCGACGGGTGGTCTGAGCGCTTAGCTGAATGAGCGGGAAGGTCATCTAGATAAGGCTATACGATGTGTCGAATATCGTGAAAGGCATAAGACATCGCCTGTTGGAAAGTGGTGCCGACATTCTTGAGACCGAAAGGGAGCTTTTTGCAAGCGAAAGTACCCCACGAACAGATAAAGGCCGTCTTGTGTTGATCAGTGGGTGCGATATTAATCTGGTTGTAACCAGAGAAGCCATCCATAAACGAATATACTTCACTCCCCGCACACTCATCAATGAGTTGGTCAATGAAAGGTGTGGGGTAGTTATCTTTTGGGCAGGCTCGATTAATGTCACAATAATCGACACAGACGCGAATAGTACCCTGCTTTTTATCCACAGGGACAATGTTTGAGACCCAATCTGTGAGTGGGATAGGATAAATAAAACCAACTTTAAGAAGTTTTTCAACTTCCGCTTTGATAGTTGCAGCCTTGCGGGGGTGCATAGGACGCAAACGCTGACGAACAGGTTTGGCACCTAGATATGTAGGTATCTCGTACACTACAATGGTTGGATCGATGCCGGGCATCTTTTTGTAGGACCACGCAAAAACGTCACGGAACTCGCGAAAAAGTGCTATATATATTTGAATCTCCTCAGGAGTGCAAGTGACTCCTATATAGATGTTTTCGACAATCCCTAGTTTGACAGAGATGTCGATGGGTTGGGTCTGCATAATGTTCCCTAAATTTCCTTCAGACGATACTTCATAGGTCTGAATGGGCATCTGAAGGGGTTGTGAAGGGAGACACGGAGCAAACCGCTCGAGACAAGCCAACATTTCCCATAGGGTAGGGAGAAACGAGGAACGGTGGTGAAGATGGGACCACAGAGGTTCCTCAAGAGACATGGTCTCTATGATGGCTTCGTCGGAAGGAAATATTTCCTTTAACGGATCCAAGGAGGCACATTCTCCGAACCAGGGGGAATAGTCGTATGAGTCAAGAGCTCCGCTTAAAGCAGCGGGTTCAGCAGGAAGGGCCAATGCAGCAACGATTTCGATGTAGTTGAGCTCGGCGGGACTCAACGGCATCTCCTCGCCCCAAGATTCTATCTGGTCGATGGGGGGGAGGACCCAGGTATCAGAATGAACCGAAATCATACTGATAGAGGCGAGGTTGGGAGGTGGGAGGGAGAAAACACCCATGAGGGCGGGATCTTTGAAGAGCCCGACTCCCATGCTCTCAAAAGGAACGGAGGTATGTTCAACGAAAGGCACATTTCCTTCAGAAGAAGAAGCGAAGAAGGAGAGCTGGTCTACCGTGACAATTTTCCCTTGGTGAGGGAAACGGATGACACGGAAGAGGGATGAAGCCATGACACGCATGGCACACGTCCAACTCCAGCCCAGAAGGAGGTTGTAAGTGATATTTGCATCAACGACCTCGACTTCTACTTCAACAGTTTTCCCTTCTAAAGTAATTGGCAATCGTTGAAGAATACCATAGGGACGAGATTCTCTCCCATCGAAATCTTCCAACGTCATAGGAGACTGGCTCAGAGTCGGAGACCCGATTGCTTTCCAACAAGAAATAGACATAATGCAAGTCGATGCGCCCTCATCAATAACTGTACGATGAATCATTTTTGAATTGATGATGACTTGTATAAGAAAAGCGATCTGATGAGGCAGCCTTGGGACATGGCTCTCGAGATCAAAGGTAATCAGATCCAAATCTGCCGGGTCGATGCCACCGATGGCCGATAGCAGGGACTTCCTCTGAGGGGGGCAGCTCTGGATAACTTCTAAGGCGGACATAGCCGACGGAACCTGTGCTAAGTCCTCAACTATGCTATAGTGCTGGGAAGCACGAGCATTTGGGTTGTAAGATGATCTCCTGAGTGCTCCTTTGGGAGGGGGTCGGATGGTCGTCTCAGTACTTGGTCTCTCAATATGGAGCAGACCAGAGCTGGATGAAGGAGCACTTGAGGGAACCTCGGGCTCCTTCTCGGCGGACGACTGATACTCCTTTGCTCGAGTCGTTACATGAACGGGAATAGATCCAGCCATAAAGACTTGGGAACCAAAGGGAGAAGAAGATGGATCAGCCACCATTTGAGTCTGTTGAGAGGGGAAAGGTTCTTTAAGAATCGCAGGAATCCCAGGAGCGCCTTTCAACAAACGACTAACTTCAGACTGCCTTGGGCAGTCCTTGGTGTAGTGATCCTCCTCACAAATGAGACAAGGATATTTGGGTTTGCGCTTAGCTCCTTCCTCGGATGGAGGTTTGGAGGACTCTTGTTTAGGTTGTTCAGATTTATTTTTCCCTTTCCCCTTTTTCTTTCCTTTCGAGGCCTTACTTGCCGTGGTGGACTGGACGACGTTGAACTTGGAAGTACTTCCAGAATTTGAACCACCCTAAGAAGTGTTTTCGTTAGAAGCATCTGACTTTTGCTTCCCAGGGTTCGAAGATGATTTTTTGGAGGTCGGATTCACAGAGCCAATAACTCCATCAACAGATGGTTTCAGCGGAGCCTTGGATGTACCGGGTCTCGGGGCATCGGGCAAATACTCATACAAAGTACCTGACTGAGAGTAGACTAAGTCAAGGTACTGAGCACGCGCGATCGCTTACTCTTCAGTCACGCAGGATCCCATAGCAATGTCCCGTGCAATCTTAGGGACAAAGGAAGTTGTGAACCAATCGGTGAGGAGTTGATCAGGAATCCAAAACTTGATCAACCGGCGACACCTTCTCCATTCATGTATATGATCATAGATGTGCGTAGCTGTATCCTGCTTAAGAGACGTCAGGAGATGAGTCCCTGTCTCGTACTGAATGGGTAACTGAAAGTGAGTAAGGAATGCCATAGCCAATGAATTAAAGTCTTGAAAAGACGCACGGGTCAATTCAATGTACCATTTAGTGGCAGAGCCAGTGAGAGTCCTTTGGAAGAGGCGAAGTCGAATCGAATCATCAAGCCATGAATTAGACAAACACCATAGGTGATACATCATTACATGGGCTTGAGGATCCTCTCTGGCCTTGCCGTCGAATTTGGGACAGTCGCCGGGTATTTTAGTTGGAACTGGTGGCCATTGTGGATTATGCAAAATGGGATCATTTGTTAGTTTTGACACATCGGGCAGTTCCAACGTCGCTAGAAATGGTAGCTGCGGGTTGAAGGACATCTGCAGATATGAGGTAGGGCCAGAATTCCATCCAGTTGCTGGTTGCCCCCACTGACCTTGTCCGGACGGACCAGGTCCAAAAGGACCCTGTCCATAGGAACTTTTTCCATAAGGGTTATATCCGGAATCTGATGGTTGCTACTGGTTCTGCCACCCAGCTCCCCATTGGTTACCATACTGCCCTGCAGGTTACTGATAATTTTGATAGGGGTTGACCTACGGTTGTTGGTAATTTTGATACGAGGTAAATTGATTTTACCCTTGGGGTTGCTGGTATCCATATGGTTGCTGGGCTCCATATTGAGCCTGGGAACCAGGCGGCATCTGATAAGAAGGTTGGGATTGGTATCCACCTTGTGACTGGAGACCAGTTTGATTCTGGGGTTGGTAACCGGGTTGAGCCTAAGAAACATGAACCATCTGCATGCTCGGTTGAGCCACTCCAGAAAGATATCCTTGCGAAGAGTGAGGTTGGGCCATCTGGCCGAAAGGTTGTCCTGGTTGGATCTAAGACGGACCTACTTGCCCAGAAGGTTGAGCCTGCTGGGCGTTTGGCTGTCCTTGCGCAACCGACGGTTGTCCTTATAGACCGGATGGCTGACTAGGCTGAGCAGTGGGCCGTCCTTGCTGTGCGTAAGGTTGGCCACCTTGCCCAGAAGGGTAACCTTGTTGGTTTCCGGGTTGTCCTTGCTGTGCGTAAGGTTGTCCCGGGTTCCCATAGGGTTGACCCAAAGGGTATCCTTGCTGGGGCCCAGATTTTCCTTGTTGAGCATAAGGTTGTCCTGGGTTTCCTGAAGGTTGCCCAAGATATGTATAAGACGGACCACCAGAGGCCAAAGGTTGTCCCTGATAGGGTTGTCCTTGCGAGCCTCCAGGTTGACCTGGATAGGTCTGGCCATAATACTGCTGCCCATGATTAGGCTGTGAGTAGGATGGTTGACCCTGGTAAGGTGGTCCTTGGGATGGCTGCCCTTGACCTGGACGGAATTGGCCACCACCATAACCGGTGGTACCCCAAGCCACATTCAACGGAACTGTACCCTCAAGAGCGAGCTCAGTTGGCAAGGAGGTATACAAATAATGATTGACATAATCATAATAGGGGCCTTGCCCGCCTGGGTTCTGGACAGCATGCAAGTACTGAGAATATGCCCCCCCTGCCGAAATAGCATCAGAAAAAGGCGGGGCACCACTTGCAGGATGGACAACTCTAGCAGCATGTGTCGATTGACCACTACGTGCTAGGCCTCGGGATGGGCCGGCAACAGTAGTTACGACGGAAGATGCTGTAAACACTAGCAACTGGAGTCGATGACGCGACACAAATGGTCGGATTGGTTGGAACTGATGTGACGGCGGTATTGTGAACCTGGGAAATGAAAGGTCCCGTAGTGGGAACAATGTTATTATCCCACATAGAAGAGGAACTCGCAGAGCCCATAACATCCCTTAGAGATCTATACCGCGTCGGCACTGTGATACCGAGAGGTGTGACAGTGTAGGGTGTAGAGATAACCGGGGATGTAGCCTGGATGGGAGTATCAATACTCGATATAATGGGCGTTCCACTCGATACAGGAGATGTATCCTCCATGTCGGAAGAAGCCATCGGGGATGAAACACCAACAGGAGTAGAGGGAAAATCCTCTTCAGAAGGCTCCCAAATAGGGTTCCAAAACAAGTCGTAAAGCTCTTCCTCTGGAGCACGAGAGTTCAATGGTTGGACACTCGGAACAATAGGGAAATTGTCGCCACCAACCGGTGTCTCAGGGGCAGCAGAAGAAGGAGACCCTTGGTCACTTGGGACGGGAGACGGGATCGATGGATTCGCCAGGATGATAAAGCAAAAATCCTAGACAAGCGAACGATAAAAGACCCTACTTAAAACTAGCGCAAACAAGATCTAACAAGGTAAATGTAATCGTGGTCGAATAAATTTTTAAGACATGAGGACACAACTTGAACTTTTCATGTTTTAAGAGTCGAGAAAAGGACAAAAGATGACTCTAGTCGCCTTCGAATATTTAATGAGCCCGAAGTGACAAATGCTCAATAGAGCCTTTTCTTTTAAGGAGTCCGAAAAGGATCAAAAAGTGACTGCTCTGGAGAAACTAGGCAAGGGGGTTTACCAGACAATCCATAAAACTGCATATACACTTAGAGATCATATGAAAGCCCAAGGACTTTTCGTACAGCAGTCAATCTTCTGAATGCTGTGTTCGTGCGTTACGGCGCTGTAAGGTGGCAGACACGGCTTCCTATGGATCAAGGAATGATTAAACTAGTGGAGTCTCCCATATATACGCGACGGTACATGGGAGCACAAGTCCGTACTAGACCACAGTTTGAATCACAACAAGGAGGAATCACCAACCTTAATGCGAGAACAAAAGTGACTAGTTTAACGACGCCGGAGCACGTCTCTAGCCTAGACCTCTAGAATATGAGCGTTATGTTCCAATGTGTTTTTAAGTTCATTCGATTTATTTTAAAGTTGATCTTGAGTTACGTTTCGGTTTTTAGGTCCTACCGTATGTAATTCCTCAAAATCCCTAAATGCACTCTATATGCCAAAGCAGATCATTCCATTTGATGAACGCTAATTACAAAAGGGTTTAGAAAGCTTTCATACAAACGAAACGAACACAATCAACAAAGAATTTCCCTAATGCAGCTAATGGAAATCAATGAACTTTTCTTTAAGATTACTAATCCACTAATCAAAATGAAAAGCTCTAATTTTCATTAACTATCACAAAGCAAAAGAGATTTTCTTTTTCGATAATGAAAAAATGCACTAAAGATTTTTTGAGGAATAATAGCAAACAAATGTGGAAAAGAACCGATTGACCCCAAACAACTGTAATCCGTGCCCGAGTAGTGAAAAGAAATCGAAACAATGTTAAAATTGATTCAACAACAATCACTTAAACAACCAAGCAAAAGCAAGCAAAGAGGAAGGTTAAATCAAACCAAAAGCAAGCAGTGAACGAACCTTTGCAAACGAGTAACCAAGCGAGGCTGATCCAACAAAGTTGAAACAATTAAAACTAGGTCACAAAGCAAAAAACGAGATTCGCTTCAACAAAACTCGCAAAGAAGTGCTTCAATCTTTAAACAATAAAAATCAAGTCATAAACCAAGTGGAAAAGGCAGGGGATAGCAAGACCAACAGATTCAGGAGGTGGAATTGAAAAAATTCAATTCTACAGGAATCAGCGCGGGTAGAACACAGCAACAGGGCGCTGATAAAAAACTACGCGTAGCAACAAGGCGATGTCAGCGCGAAAGAACACGGGTTAACCGCAATGGTTCGATTTCCAGAACCGTCACGACTGTTTGGTGTATTTACGCGATGATCAAGAAATCACAGAAAAGGCTATGCGATGGCAGCGCGACTGTTTTATAAAAAACCGCGATGAAGCCAAAAAATGACCACAATCAAGCCAAGAACTCCCAAAACAAGGTGAGCACTCTTTAAACAATAAAGGCACTTCCCAGACTGACCCAGGAAACCCAAAAGCAGAGAACTAATCCCCAAACTTTGAAAAGAGAGCAAGAATTCAATCCAAGGACAAAATGAACAAGAACAGGACAATGGCTAGCTCCAATCTGTTCAATTTGTAAACAAAACCAGAGATTGACTGAAATGGCTTTGATCTACTTCGCTAATGCAGAGCAATAGCGTTTCGAAGGCTAACTGGCCATGCTTCAGGCTCCGTCTAAAGCTTACAATTCAAACAACAAGGTAAAGTCTCCCCAGCGGAGTCACCAAATTGTTGTGTAGGTAAATCCCCTCTGCGGACAAAGGCGATCCCTCTAGCCTAACTGAGGTCTAGCAGCAATCAAGCACGCTAACGCGCAGGTTCCTAATTGCAAAAATAAAGGCCAAGATGGGAGCTTACCTCGAATCCAATGCTTATATTCGTGGAAGGGTTGTCGCTTCCGTTCTTTCGCTTCAGCTGGTCGCGCTCCTCACGATCTCCATGAACATACACCTGCACAAGCAAAGGACAAGACAAATACAAGCATAAAATCCGGGAAATGAAACTATGTACCGATCAGAAAAGATACAACTCAAACATCATAATCAAATATACATGAGTGGAACCATAATGATAGTCATTTATCTTATTAATGAAACAAAAGAGAATACAACCAAGTCCTGACGTCAAATCCTCCTTCGGTTGGGTCCAGCCAGCAAGTCCTTCAAGCATTCACCCTTGAAAGTAGATATCCCAAGACAACTCTCTCTCTCACACAAGTTTACACAAGATGGAAACACTTCACAACCTTCCTGAAGCACTAAAGCAATCCCACACTTATCACACCAGCTGCCTATCAAGCTTACACACTATCAACAATGCTCTAAACAAAATCAATTCCAAACTAGCAGCTCATGGTAATGGTGGAGGCTTAAATAGGAGAAGGAGTCTCCATGAATGGTGTGAGGATGAGCTTATCTCCAACGAAGGTGGCTCAAATGACGAAACAAACATGCCAGAGAAGGGAGGGCGAAATTTACAAGGCCAACAACCAGGTCTGGAGTCATCTGGAAGGCCGGCTGTTAGAACAATTTCGCCCAAACTAGATCATCGCGGGTGCATAACTGCACTGGAGCGTTGGCATCGCTGCTGAATAACAAGGAAAGTCATATCAGCGTGATCTGTCATAAAGAACAGCACGCTGTCACATGAAATTCGAACAGCGCGGGAAAGGCGTGTGCTTCTGTGCTAGCAGCGCATTGAGTCTGTTTAGGAGCGCTCATCAATGCGTCTATTTTTAAAACAGTCGCGATGATAGAGGAAACTTTGGCAAAGTGGGTCATTTGGGCACATTAGAGAGCATGAGCATGATGAATTGGATCTCATGTCACAGTAAGGAGACTCACTGGAAGACAGTGACAAATTATTGTGTAACATAGACCACATAGTGAGGAAGAGGAATCAGATAGAGAAGAATACAAGGAACAAAGGAGGCCACACAAAGGGGGCCATATACACAGGTTTGAGCCCACAAATCTCAGGGAACTCTTTGCATCGGCTACGATTGTGACATCCTTCAAATGGCTATGCTGTTATGATTTATGTAAGCAAGTGCACGCAGTCCAACATCATCCTGAGTTGACTAGGATCTTCATTTCTAAACTCCAAGACAACCAAGTCACTCTTGCAGGTATACCTTTCACTTTATCTACTACCAATATATTAGCTGCCACCAGAATTCCAGATGTTGCGGAAAAATGGTTTAAACAAGGTGATTTGGAGAGGCATTATTATGAGCCTTACATGAAACCAAGGTATAGATATGAAAGAAGGGGCTATTTTATTTTTTCACACCTCCTTGACAGATATGCCCCAATGATGAATATTATTATGAAATATGTTTCATGTGAAGGTAGATTCTCCAGGGTCTATTCTTATCATATCCGGCTCTTAATGCATTTCACTAGGGTAAAAAAGCTCAATATACTCTACTATATTTTCTGGAGTGTTGAGAAGATGGCCTACATTGCCCAAAATAGGGAGTACAAATATCAAATGAAGAGCTTATTTGATCATTCCCTCATTAAAATCATAGTCCTTTACCATCTCAAGGAACTAAACATTGCATGGAGTAGCTTCATAGCCAATCCCATATTCACTCATGCATTTACTCAAAATATTCAAAGCATCCCTTCATCATCTGATCCATCCACCTCCATTCCTCCATCTAAGCTCATACATCATTCATCCTCATCTGATGAGTCAACCACACCATTACCTCCATCATCACCATTTCATGAGCCTATTCAATCACCTAGCAAAGATGAAGGCAGAGAGGAAGAGCACATTGAACATGGTGAGATTAGCAAGCCTAAAGGGTTGGTTTGGGTAATTTGGAACATACCTATCAGAGAGGGCATATGCAAGTGTTTTCCCCATATATTGTGAGAGGGTTCGTGCCTTCTTCATCATCAAAGAAAGTATATAAAGGCAAGGAAAAGGTGACAGATGCATAGATCTAGTAGGAGGAGGACCTCCATGAGAAAGAGAGATTTTCACTTAGTTGAAATAAGTGAAAATGATGATAGTGAGAGCACAACCATTGTCATAAAAGACAAAAATGCACTCATAGGAGAGCTCTAGGTCAATTTGCAAAGGGAAAAAGACATCCTTCATACTATGAGCAGGAAAACAAGCAGTTTGAGACCAAACATGAGCTCATCGAGATTCAACTCATCAAGGCAAAGAGGGAGGCTAAAAAGGTGGTGATCTCCAGTATTGCAGCAATGATGCTACAACTCTTGGGTCTCCCTTCTTTACTTTTATCAACCCAGTTGTTCTTAACAAACTTGGAAGCGACGGTGCTATATGCACAAGTACTAGCTCTTGCCGCAGGCTGTCACTTGATTAGCTGGCACAAGTCCGCTAGGATCTTAAGCCAACTTCTATGAGCTCTTAGAAGAAGCATTTAACTGTGATCGATGAAATATAACTCAAAAGAGGCTAGTCTACTTGCAGAAGGAAACTGAAAGCTGAAAGGAAATGCAAACCCTAGAAAACCCTAGTTTTACCGACTAACCCTACTGGTGCAAGAAAAGAGATCAAAGTTGCGGAAATGAATGGCATTGACTCTTGGAAAGGTAAAATTCATGTGACTGAGCTACTTCTAAAGGAAAATATGGAGGAAACACATTTTTGTATTTTTGAGTAATTTTGCATAATTATTATGCATGTGCTTTAACGATTTTTGACTGTGGAGAGGTTGATTGGCAAAAGGAAATGAAGTGGGCGCTTGCAGGAGGTTGGGAAGGTGAGAAGAGGGCCTAAGGGGTCCCTAGAACCCTTCCAAAGAGTTTAACAGGGATCAGATCTCGAAAAACTGCTCACGTGACCTTCTATAGGAAGTTTGCAGGGGTTCTACAGGATGTTCTACAGGAAGTTCTACAAGAACAGGCCGAAAGTGGATTTTAGAGGGTTGATGGTGGAAAAACGGTGGGAAAGTGGAAATGAAGGATGGATAGGGATGTTATGGGGTCTAGGACCTGGTAAATGAAGCTTAGGAGTGATGAAGGTGGTTGGATTTGTTCAAGGATGGAGGGAGCAATGCTGCACAAGAATGTAGAAATTAGGGCAAATTGGAAAAGTGGGGCAAATGAAGGGAAGGAATCTTGGATTAGGGGTTTGAGTAGGTTCTATGATGGAGGAAGGATAGGCAAGGATGTATTACAGGTGCTCTGCACACTATTTTCCAAAACTAATCGAACAAAGACTAGAAAAACCAGAGATCTATCTATTTTGACCTAATCTGACCTAAAAACCAGAAACATGATGAACATAAGTTTATAGACAGGAAATCATGAAAGATAACTATGGAAACTAAGCAAGAATAGATATAAAAATGCAAGTACAAATGGTATCAACTTTTCCAACTAAAAATCTAACACTAGCAATTGCATGGAAAGGCAAAAACAGTGTTTTTGTGGCAGCGAGTATGCCTTGGTCTCAGCTCATGGTCCCAAGGAGGGAGAGGTGAGATCAAGGATTGCTTGATGGATTTTTTTTAGATATTTTCTGTTACCAAACTGTCAAACCAACCTGAAGCATGAAAAGCTATTTTAATCATAAAAAACAACCTAAGTAACAAAGCAAGATCTTAACCTAAATAACAGAAATTATTCTATGAATGCAAGGAAAACACATAAAAGTACACAAAGGATGTACTGGCTCTTGGGTTGGGCCCAATCCCAAGAGCTAAAACCTCCTAAGAAAGCTCAGAGCTGGTGAAAAGTGAAATTTATCTCCATTACTCAAAAAATAATCATGTCACAAAACTGTTTACAACAAGAGCTCCAAAATGAGCTGAAATGCAGAGCTGCACTAAAGTGCAAAAAATAACGGTTCAATAGGTAAACTACTGACTAAAATCTAACCAAAAGAACTAAGGCCTTAAGCCTTCTTATTTATACAAATGGGGACCTCCAATAGTCCTCCTAAAATCAAGGAACTCGACTTCCTGGAACTAAAGATAACAACAATCTTACTTGACTTGCTTGGCTACCCCTTGGCTTTGTGCTCTGAGTTTTTGATGGAGAATTTGAGGTAAGAGCTCATAAATGAAGGGGACACCCTCCTACAAATCCTCTCCCTTGTTCTTCCATGAATTTGTCTGCCTAGTGCTCATTAAACCTTTGACTGCATCTCAAAATTGACCAAAAATTTGCATAAAACACACATTAGACTTTTTGGCGTAATGACTAACTCAATTCACTCTATTAGCATAAATATGATAAAAAACATGCAATAAACTAATGATAATGGTGGATTAAGTCGAATTAAGAGGTAAAATGAGCCCATATAATTACCCATTTCTGGGGCTCATCATTACCCCCTACTGAAGATGTTACTCATCCTCTGAGCAACTAATCTATCTCTTCATCTTTGATGGCCCTGGTGGCCTCTCTACCATCCTAAACTTTTGATGTGGTCTACTCATGTGTGCCATAAAATTCTACCTTGTCCATGTCCTTCCACTACTCCTCCTATTCTGCTTGTTTGACTTCTTGTGCTTTTCCTTGCCTTGAAATACATGGAGGCCTGTCTTTTTCTTTTTCCTTTTTGTTTTGTAGGTGTGCTTAATGCAGCAAGCACAATTCCTGCTTCCCTTGCCAACATTTCAGGGGATTTCTCTTTCTGCTGTTCTTTTCCTTCACTTCCTGTAGAAATATTTATGCCCACTATTTCTACTTGTGTCACTGATATCTCAGGGTGTGTCTTTTCTTTCTCTTGCTGGGTCTCTGCCTTGGTTGTGGCAGTCTTCTTTTAGGCTTTCTTGGCCTTTTTCTTCCCAACCTTTTTCCCTTTTCCCTTCTCTTTTTTGCTGTTGTCTCCTTTTCTGTCTTATGCTTAGCGGTCTTGTCAAATTCCTCTTTTTCCTTTTGTTCTTCCTCTTTTTTTCCATCTTCTTGAATATCTTGTGCTCCCTCATCAATGTTCTTCCCAATTTCTTCAGTTTACTCCCCCTCATCATTGCTGGATGGGCTAATGTTCTCAGCCAAATTTCTAATGTTATCATCCGTGGACATATTTCTGAAGATTTCCCAAGCTATGGGGACAATATAGGTGTGTAAAGCATCTTCCACCAACAGTTTGATGAGTCCATGGTGGGCTAATTGATCTGGGACTCCTGCATTTAGTTTGGTACCACATTCAATTAAACACTGAAGGAGAAAATATGGGATGCTCAGTTTCCTAGCTGGAGGAAAGTCCATCCCATACCTCAATTCATGTACTAGCCTGAAATGATAACCATAAATGATGGTAAACCTCCCTTCACATGTGATATACTTCATTATTTGATAACTGACTTCACTCCAGAGAGGAGGCAAGGTTGTCCTCCTGACCCCATTTTTGTCTTCTATAGGATGCTCCTCAGGCAGAGAAAATGTTTTCTTAACCACTTATCCCAATGACTTCTCCTCTTTGCTCCAAGGGAGCCCCAATGGTAAACCGATAATTCTACTGATGAAATCAGGGGTAAGTTCTAGGGTCAAACCCCTAAAACTAACTGTGGCATGTGTCTTCGAATGTGGTCTCAGGGACATCAAAAACTGTTCAGTCACCTCCTCATCATAACCCTGAATTCTGTTAAAGAAGGATATCCAATTTTCCCTGGTGAAAAGGTCCACCACCTCAGGGTGCTCCTACAATTTGCTAGAGTTTAATGGTTCTTTCCTCATGAATCCTCTTGGCATGGTGTTGAGTTTGTGTTTTAACCAACAAAGAAAATGCTAAGGTGGGAAAAAAAACAGTCAATCATTGAAACAGAGAATAGCTGATTTTTTTTTCTTTTTCTTTTCTTTTCTTCTGAATCCAAGAAGGAATTTCTTGTGTGTTCCTTACAATATCAAATAGCAATAATTCCCCTGTTTTAAAATTGTTGTCCCCCAAAATTTGACTGTCTGTTTATGAATTTTTTTTTTTTTTTTTTTTTTACAGAATAGAGCATAAGGACACAGGTTATTTTCTTAGCACATATATAGATATGTAAATTCGGGTTTTTTTCACACACACAGGCTGGCCTCTACTGCTGCATGTATCTTCATTTTAAGAGAATTTTAAAAAATGATGAGGAGATTTCAGATGCAGAGAAAAAACTAGGTAAACTCAGTGAAATATGCAGGCAAAATTTCACTTTTTTTCTCAATGCACAGGCAGACTTTTACTCTTGTTTTTCAATCTAATGCCATGTTTAATTCACCACCTTGCACAAAAAAATCATGCACAAAGAAGTTTTCCCGAGCCTACCTCGTTTTGAGCTTGAAATTCGACGAAATTCCATGTTTTCTTTATGCAAAGTTGTTCTTTGCCTTTCCTGTAGAAGTCACCCAGCTCCTGTAGAATGAAATTTTGTTTCCTGTAGAGTCCGATAAGTGGGAGATTTTCAAAAAATAGGCAGAAATTTGGCAGAGGATGTCTGGTTAGCTGCTCTGGAAGTGGTAGATGCATACTCCAGTTGAGAACGTCGTGAGTGCAGAATGAACACAGGGTGGTGAATGTCTTAACTGAGCTGTTTTTTATCTGTGGGCGTGATTCGTGGTGAGGTGATGAGGTGGCCAGACTGGACCGTTGATCTCCACTGCAGTGTTGTTATGAAACTATATGTTCTCTGCCTGTTAATCACGTGACATTAGTTGCGCTGGAGTTCAAAACATCTGCCACTGCCTGTTTTTTAAATTTCCCGTGAGTTGACTATACATGTGTGCTGTGTGATCTCCGGATGAGTGCAACTGAACCAGCTGAGGGTGTCGATTTAACAGGCCACTTTTCTGTCTTAATCCAACCATTTAATTCATTCATGAAGTTTCAAATCATACAGATGAAATAGAGGAACTGGTTTATACACTTACCTGTAAGTCGAAATGTGCATGCTGCTTGGTTCTTTTGCTACTGCATGCTCATATTCAATTGTTGCATGCCTATATCCCTTCTGTTATATGCTCTTTTTGCCTGATGTGTGGCTATTTCTCTTGTGCAGGTATCCTCTGGCTGGATCTAAGCTGCAGGAGTCTATTCCAACCTTCAGATTTGCACCCTCATGCTGCTAATGCTGGATTTTTGCAGGACAACAACTTGTTTTGTCCATAGCTCCCAAATGATAGATTGGATTGACATGAAACTTTTTGAACATGTTTCTATCATCATTATGCACTCCCCATAGCAAAATTATGGTCAATGGATGAACAGATTTCAAGAAAAACTGAAAATGGCTGAAGGTGATGGAGGTCAATTTCTCGGCAACCGTGCATTGGAATTGGTTGAAATTGCTTGGGAAGGTTACTATCACCCATATCCATCTCCCCATGAAACAGGTTTTTAAATCGATGCACGGATATGGAGAAAATACAAAAATGGCTGAAGGTGATGGAGGCTGATTTCTTGGAAATCGTGCACTGGAATTGGCTGAAATTTCTTGGGCATGTTGCCATCATCCTTATACAACTCCCCATGTAACAGTTTTTTAAATGGAAGAATGGTTTTCATGTTAGGGAAAAAACAAATTTCTGCTCTATGTATTTTTGTATCAGAGCATTCTGCAGTTTTTTTTGGATGGTAAGAAAAATGAGCTTGAGATGTGATGCAGGCATGGAAATGATGGAAGAGGGGTTTGAAAACTGCAGGAGGATTTATGAACCCTTCATGTATCTTCCCTATTCCTCAAACTACTTTTGAAGTCCATTTCTAGCTCTCTGTAATTTCTACAGGCCTGTAGAAAACACAGTTTTCAGAAAAGAAGCACAATGAGGTGGAAAGAATGTCAAAAATGATGGAGAAGGGTGAGGGATGGTAGGATAGGTGCTGTTATTTGTTTCAGAGCTTTCTTGGCACTTGTTGCTACTTCCTAAAGTTCTGCAAATCTGCAATACCACTGGAAATTCAATATTCTTTTTTCTATTTTTTTTTGAAAACAACTAGGGCGCCTCAAGGAGGTTTTCACCCTAATTGCCTGCGCTAGGCACCTCCAAGGGAGTTTTTACCCAGCGACGCTAATTTTTTTTTTTCCAACCCATTGACTGCCTCATGGAGGTTTTCAATCAATGAGCCAATCTGAGGCGCCTCCGAGGAGGTTTTCAACTTAGATTTTTATTTTCCTCTTATTTTTATTTTTTATTTTTTCTTTTTTTCCTACCCTACCCTACTTGAAAAAAAAAATCATTTTCAAGTATAAGAATACTTCCAATGGAGCCATGTGCACATTGAGATTAGAGACAAAATGATGTGGAGGCTTGAAATGCATGCTTTGACAGGTATCTAGATTTCAGAGACCAAATGATTTGACTTTGAAGGGATTAAACATAGCTGAGGAAGCGAGTACTGCTACAACTTAGTGACCTTTTGGAACCATATCTCAATATAGCTCTGATATCCTTGGTCCTTTTGCTGATCTGGATCATTCTTCATGTCACCTTCTACCATGATCTTTTCATCTTCCTCTTTTTGTTGATTTTTCTCTTGAATACATGGAGGATTTGATGGTAACCATGAGGGAGCTCTCTCGATCTCTGATTCTGTCGTTTTCTCTTAATCAAGTGCAACCCATGGTTCTTTGCTCTTCTATTTTGCATCTTTTTCTGCTGGATGTGGTCCTTCAATGATATCAATATAATCTCTTTCTTGCAATACTCTTCCTGAGCTATGGTGAATATCGTTGAGCTCAAAAGGAGTTGTTTGGAACTGTTGTGCCTCAACATTGTAATTGGGTTGAGCTACTCCAATGTGCGGGTTTGGAAATGGTGGTATGGGTAGTTGAGTGGGGGTGTATATTGGAGATGGATGTGGATGGGGTTGTGGTTAGGCAGGTGGTTTTCCACTATATACTTGATGAGCCTGCCTATTATTTGTGTTCGAGTTCGGTTGAGAAGGCATTTGGGGATACCTTGGTGGAGCAGGAGGCGATGGTTGCAGTTGAGCAGGTGGTGGAGGAAAAGGAGTGGGAGGAGTGTTGTATTGGGGCCTCCACCCCTGATGAGGTGCATTCCACTGAGGGTGTGGCTGAGCATAGGGTTGAAATGCATGTGCAGCTGGTTGGGCATAATATGGAGATGTGAAGGACCAAGGAGGAGGTGTGGAACAGGAAGGATGAGCAGGGGGACCCCAAGAAGGCATGGAAGTGGCTTGATAGGGGTTGTAATAGGTCTAGGATGTCCCTTGCATTTCCTGTTGGTAAGGTATGGGTCCATGTGGCCTCCTTTGGTTCATATAATAGAGTGGTTCAGTGGCTCCTTTGGCCCTCTGATATGCAGCTTTAATTCTAGGCAAGGAAGGGCACTGGTTCGTAGGATGGTCTTTTTCATAGACAAAACACACTTCTATAGAGTGCAATGGACATTCGTTCCTAGGATGCTTTCTAGTGCACCTAGTGTTACACAAAAATATCGTCACCATGACTATTTGTAATCAGTATGGGTCTATCATCACTTATGCTGGCCTCCTAAGCAAGTCTCAGACCTTAGCTCTTCATGTCAAGCTTTGCAAATGAGAGAAAGACATTGAAAATCAATAAAACTCTGGTTCCGCACTTTCTCTCACTTTTGCCTGCGGGCCCGCACCCTTTGTTCATATTACCTGCATATCCACACGCTCTGTCTGTAAAGGGGTGGGTGCGTACCCCTGTAAAAGTAAAAAAGACGCAAGTTTATTCTAAAAAACTCACTTGGGGTTAATTCTAGATGTTTCTAGAAGGAATTTTGACGTGGATTGTTCGCTCCAAGGTGGTTCATGCATCCCAAAAGAGAAGGAGCTAATCCCTTGATAGGAGGAGCTATCCCTTTGAACGAGGACCTCATAACTTCCCTCCATTGCACTATAAATTAAGGCATTGGGTCAGTTGCTGGAGAGGTTAGAAGCTGAACATTTTTGAGGGTAAATGCTGATGGAATTGGGACTTCCTAGTTAAACTTGAGGAGAGATCACATACCTTTTGGTTTCATTGGGAAGTGAGTGAAACTTGTCAAAGTAGAGGAGACTTCTTTTCGGACCCTGGGAGGAGCTTGTACAAGATCAAGGCACAGGTTATAAAGTTCTTCTTTGATTTGAATTAATACAATCAGATTCATTTTTCTCAACAAATTGTCTTATGTGGTTTGTTTCATAATCTCCTTGATCATTATGATGAATATGCTTTATGATATTGGCTTTTCAGGTGCTATTTAATTTGTTTGCTTGTTTGTGTTTGCAGAATTACTTCAAGGAAGCTCATTTGGAGCAAGGGAGCGAGGCTTCCACAAACTTGCATTGGACCCAAGGTAGGCCTAAAACACTTGTATGCCTTTGTTTTTAATTGCATATTTAGAGAAATATAGTTTTTGATTGGCTTTCTTGTCACTAGATATCTTTAGATACTAGGAAGGTCGATCTTGTCTGCAACCTCGACTCATTCCGTGTGAAAAAATGGCGACTCCATTGGGCACTTGATTGTTTTCCTTGTTTTTACTTTGACCTGAGAAACTTGTTTTTTTTGTTTCTGTTTTTGGCTTGTTGTGTGTGGAATTGGGTGGATTTAGTGGATCTAGGATTGTTTTTGCTTTTCATAACTTTAGGAGAAGTCCGCACCCTGTGCTTGTATCACAGTGCGTACTTATAGGCATTTTTACTTTGCACACAGAGCGTGCACGCACCTGTGTAAACTCTGAACCTACGGACCCTGCTAAAATTTTGAAAACTTAAATTTTACTCTTTCAGTTAGTTTTATTTTGGTTTAGATGTTGTTATCCTCTTCCCAGACCTGCATGTGACTTGTTAAAAGCTTTCCTTGGTTTAATTCCATTGGTGTTAGTGTTTTAGGTGAAATTCCTAGAAGTTTTTATTGCCGGTCTTTATTTTCATTTTGGTCGTGTAGTAGCTCAAAGATTAGAAGCGTAGAAGCCTCAGATCAACTTGGTTTTTATTGGTCTTTTTATGAGTCTGACTATTTGCAAAATCTACTGTTGTTGAGGAATCCATCTTGTGTTTTCTCTTTACGAAACTTCGAAAAGCTTGTGTTAAAAGTTTGGATTTCAGTTTTACAAAAGAGAACAAAAAAATCACTTGTTTTTTGACTGATTTGTGATTCTGGACAAGTTAGTCCTTGGTTTGCTTATCGCCAAGTAAAACATCCTTGAAACAAACATCTTGTAAGATTTTACTTCAAGTAGTTTTTTATAGTTTGTAGATCTTAAGATTTGCTTTATTTATAGTTTTCTCAAGATTTGCTTTTGTCATAGTTTTGAGTGTTTTTATAAAAATACAAAAATATCTTTTGAAAAAAGTTTGTTTTGGTAGCATTTGAGCGTTTGAAAGAAAAGGGAAATTTTGGTGCAAATAACTAGTTGTCTCGTTTTGAGTGCATTGGAACAAAAACTCTTCTTTTAATTTGTTTGTTAAGAAAGATTTGTGTTTACACGCATTTGCATTCTCAAACTCTTCCTAGCTAGAAGTTCATTGAAGAGAAAAGATTGTTTGATCATCTTAAGTGCATCTTTTTAGTGGTTTTGAGTCGAGTCTTCACATCACGAGTTTCATCTCCGCACCTCTTGACTTAATAAAAAACCAATAAAAATAACGCTTAAAGTAAAATTAATCTAGAAATCTTTTTATTTCTAGGGATCTATTACACCAACATAGCTTAGGCTAGTGTCTTGGAGTAGGGAGTACTTAACTCTCCAAGATAGTAAAACAAATAAGTAGTTGTATCTTGTGGTAGGAGAGAAATCCAGTTGTTGCATCTATGCTCTGGGAAAGCTCCTCTTAAAGGAGAAGCACGAGATCGTGTCCGAACCAGTGTGGGAATCAATCATTCCTCATTGGGAACGACACCAGATATTCATGTATTACAAACAGTAAACCTCGGATTAACCATTGTCGAGGAGCCTGGGGTCACTTGTTGGTAAACCTTGGTTTATGTCAAGGAGCCTTCAAGGGGATTGAGCTTGTTACTCTGCCCTTACGTGCGTATCGGATCGTAGACTGTTCCCCCAGGTATATTTGTTTCCGTTGGTAACCATAGTGACCATATTCTATAAGATTCTTCCTAAGGTGATGGTGGTGGGAAGATCCCACTGTACCTGGAGCAGACGTCGGCGAGACTCACTTGGATTTTCTGGGGAGTTCTCTTCATTCGAGACGGTTTAGTGGAGAAACTTGTGCCAGTCTATTCATTAAGCAGGTTGCCGGGGTAACTGTTCCAACCGCTATTTCTGTATTGAACTTTGCGACGTTGGATTTCATCACCAACTAGTGTTTTCGGTATGGAAAGTTACTGTTTGTGTGTGCTTTGATCTCCTAGATTCTTTAGGTGTGTGATTCAATTTGTTTGGTTCTTTAGAGGCTTTAGGTGGTTTTCATTGAGAATTTACTTTGTTTTCGTGTGAAGTAGTTAAAAGTTTTTAACCGTGGCTGAATTACCGAGGAAGTCCCGTAGACTTCAGGGCCAACCTCCTGAGTTTTCACCAAGCCAGCCTGAAGGGATACGGGCCCTGGTAACTCCTAAAGACAGTAGAAGTGGGTCGCCTGAAAGAGGAGAATCTTCTTTGGTGGTATATCCTGATTTTTCAGCGTTAATAACAGATTATAGTACGCTGCCTGTATCCGTTTCAGAAGTTACTGGTAGTGTTTCATCTACTAGTGATATAGGTGAAGAACCTGAAATATCTGAATCCGAATCTGAAATTGCTGCTACTCCAGTATCGGGGTTTGCCTCTCCAGCTTCTAGTGGTCCTAGTTCACCTAGGGTAGAAAGAATAATTACCCAAAATATTCCTTCTGGACTAATAGCTATTGAAGAACTTGCTATTCCGGAAAAAGAAGAAGGCATCCCTATCCCTGAAAATCAACCTGTTATAGAGCTTAGGGAGTGTGAATCAATCTTTTACAGTCCACCTAGGAGCAGTGCTTGGTATCTTTCATTGACTAACTTTTTAGAAAACCCGGGACTAAGTTTTTCATCACCTTATTTCTTATCACCCAACACCTAGAGGTTACTATCCTCCGTTAAAAATGTCAAGACAGTCGTCCATGTTTTCTCAATCTCCGGAAGCCTTTTTGTACGGCGGTCCTTCTATTCCCACGGGGTATCAGTCCATTTCTGGTACTTTTTCGAGAGCATCTCCTCGACCTATTGAACAAGGGTTATTAACTGGAAATAATGGTACTAAACCATTGAGTGTAGAAGATATTCTCATGATGTCAGGTTCTATTCCCAATCCTCAACCTCAAGGTGGCCAGTGACCGCCTGGGGGACAACCTCAAGGTACCCAGTTTATGCTTGGGGGGCAACCTCAAGGTACTAAGTTTGTGCCTGGGGGGCAACCGCAAGGTACTTAGTTTGTGCCTGGGGGGAAACCTCAAGGATAGTACATACCTACGAGACAATACATTCCTCAAGGTCAACCCCAAACTCAATATGTACCTCAAGGTCAACCCCAGTATCAATATGTACCTCAAAGTCAACCTCAATATCAATATGTACCTTAAGGTCAACCCCATTATCAGTACGTGCCTCAGGGTTATCAACCCCAAGGTCAGTACCCAACCCAAGGTTACCAACCACCTTCTGGTCAATAATACGTTCAAGGATCTGGAAATGTACCATTGGATTATCAACCCTACCCTCAACCCAGTTATCATCCTCAATATTCTCAACCTGTTATGGGTCCATACCCCGGAATGAATGTAGTGTGGGATCCATCTCAATCCCAACAGGTCTTGCAACTAAATGTGCAGTTGTCATATCAAACTGGACAACCCTTGGTTTCTGGTTCACCCGAGCAACCTGTCCAGTCTACTGTTCAAACTTCTGCACCTTCTATAGCTTCTTAGTCTGGACCTAGTACACCTCGTACTCCGCCTCAAACGTCTGTTGCAACTACTGCAACATCTGCTGCATCTACCCCACCTTCTTCTGGAGTATCAATAGCTCCGGTTTCTACTGTCCCTGTATCTACTCCTCAGACATCTTTACCTCAGTCTAGACCCGCGGTCCACACTTCGGTTCAGATGCCTGTAGGACAACCAGGTTTAAGTATGGTTGTCACCAGTCAACCTCAGTTTATTCAACGACCGTACCAAGGACAATACCAATACGGTCCTGCTGCGCAGTAACCAGTCTATCAGTATCAACCGTACCCTTGGTATATATATCAACAACCTCAGCAACCCCAGTATGGTCCGGTTAATCCTGGTTTTCCAGGAGTACAGAATATCCCAAATGCAATTCCAATTCCTAGTTATCCTGGATATCCTCCTCTTGGGGCTGGTCTGCAGACCCAGAGTGACCCTAATCGTCAGTTACCGTTTATCGCAACTTTAGACTTGCCTGAATTGACGTGCCTTACGAACAATCCAATTAATTATCTTCAGTATTGGCTGCCAATGCCGCATAAGTTGCCCAGTGATATTCCTAAGTTTGAAGGTAAGCCAGGAGAGGACCCGTTGAACCATGTGATGACTTATCACCTCTGGTATGCACCTAATTCCATTTCAGATGATTCAATTCGTTTATGACTTTTCCAGCGCACTCTAATTGGTCTTGCGGCCAAGTGGTACATCGAGTTACAACGAGCCACTTTTTATAACTTTAGTCAGTTAGCTACTTCGTTTTTAACTCATTTTCAGTTGCCAGTTAGATATGACAATGGCATGGAATTATTAACTTCATTAAAGTAGTCAACATCTACTTACATTTCAGATCATATTCATGAATGGAGACATCGACGACGTTTAGTGAAAGTTTTTATCCCGGATCAGATCTTAGCTGAATGGTTTGTAAAATCTTTACTGCCCAAGATCACTGAGGATGTAGCTAAGGCCAGAGTTGTTACTGAGGAGCAAGTAATTGCTCAAGCACAGTATCTTGACTTAGTTTATACTCAGTCAGATACGTTACACGAGAAAATCCCCGATCTTCCCAAAAAAAATCAAATCGCTGCTGCTCCTTCAGGGTCTCATGCCGCTGATGGTATGATTGGTACGGTTAATACCAAAAGTAAGAAGAAGTCTTCCAAGAATTCTTCTCCTATCATAACCTTGCCAGATTCCCCGACAGGAGATTCTTCCGCGGAACTTTCTGCCGATATTCATGTTGTAGAGTCATCTACAGCTAAATCAAAAACCGGTGGTAAGAAGAAAGGGAAGAAGAAGAATAAAACATATAAGAATTCGAAAGAGAAACCAGAAAAAGCAGAACCAACTAATGAGAAACGCAAACCTCGTTATCCTTGTCTCATTTGTGATGAAGAACATTTTACGAGAGACTGCCCTCATCGTGCAGAGGTTGCGAAAATTGTCAAAGGTTCCCAAACTCCTGCTGTTTTGAAGGATCCTTTTCCAAATCAAGACAGTAAGATGATAGGTTCTTCAATCAATAAGAACCCATACTAATGATGTCCCATGTTAGGATTGTAACTCAATCGCAAGATTATGGAAGTAAAAGTCCTATTGATGGTAAAGAAGCAAAATCGTCTCATTCTAAGCCATCAACCTCAACTCCCGGTTCCGATCCACTACAGATCGAGAAACCTAACCCAGACTTAGTAATCAAACCGCCTGCCAAGGGTATACTTCGAAAGTCGGCTTTCAATCCACATGCGAGAGTGGCTCAAAACTATAACATTGTTGAAGATTTAGCTGTTTCACCCTCAGCAATGTCGGCTTTGGAAGTGCTGCAATCATGTCCAGCACAGTGTAAATTACTTTTGTCAGCTATAGGAGCTGTTGACATTCAGGACCCAAACCTTATAATTTTCAATCTAGAAAATAGTGCACCACTTACCTCATCAAATGGTTGTCTAGATTCCAGTGATAGTCAAAAACATACCTGTTCATAGGACTGTGATTGATGAGGGAGCTTCAACGTGTATTATGTCGATATAGTTTTGGAGGTCACTTGGTTCTCATTCACTAAATCAATCCCAGACGATTTTGAAGGCCTTTGATGGCTGTGGGTTTCATCCTTTTGGCATTCTACAGGATTTACCTATAGGGGTTGAAGGTAAAACCGTTAATCTAGATGTGGAGGTGGTTGATGCCCCTCTAGATTACAACCTTCTTTTGGGTCGTAGTTGGTCTTACGCTATGACAGCTATCGTTTCATCGGTCTTTCGGCTTATAAAGTTCCCTCATAATGGAAAGATTGTAACCTTATACCAGCTGTCTTACTTTTCATCCGACCCAGCCTCTACTGAGAGCATTCAGCATGTTGGTAAAATGACGATCCCATATAAGGATGTTGGAGTAGGACTAGTTAAATATTTCGGTTTACTGGGAACTTTTCCTTTTCCTCCTCTCAACTCATCATCTTCTACTGCAACCATTCATATGATTTCATTAGCTACCATTGTTAATGATGATCCTTGGATCATACCTTCTGAATCTGAGATAGACTCATTTGGTACTCTTATGCCTTTGAGTCTGTATGAACTTGCGTATCAGACCGTGCAGTCGTTCGCCAACACAACATCAACCCAAATCGACTTAATGAATGTGGTCCATGAGGAATCACTTTCGACGTCAAACTCGGATTCAATAACATTTTCTGAACTTGTTCAAACTGATGAGCAAATTCGTGAAATACTATGCGTCGATGAGTTACCATGGGAAGATCTTCATCACAGATCTTCATTTTTACCTGAGGGAGATCGTTTTGAAAATGATTTTTCATCAGTTTTTACGACTAAATATGTCAAGGACGCTCAGAATCCAAT
The DNA here is from genome assembly GCA_000404065.3 of Pinus taeda. NCBI lineage: Eukaryota > Viridiplantae > Streptophyta > Pinopsida > Pinales > Pinaceae > Pinus > Pinus taeda. The sequence goes on from APFE030209071.1 coordinate 82,779, forward strand.
GAAACATCCTGATTCTGAGTTAAACTTGGGAAATATTTCTTGAACTATTCCCCTTGACATCTCAGTTAAGCCTGGAATTATTGAAAACGTTCATATAGGTGCCTCTTGTACGAAAGATGAAATTCAAACATATAAGGCCCTATTTCAAGAATTCCGCGACGTGTTTGCCTGGTCATATGAGGAAATGCCAGGAATCGACCCAAGAAAAGCTACTGCAATTAAAGCAGAAGTTGAAAAATTACTCAAAGCAGGTTTCATTTATCCGATCCCGTTAACGGATTGGGTATTGAATATTGTTCCTGTTAACAAAAAACAAGGGACAATAAGAATATGTATCGACTATAGGGACATTAATCGAGCCTGTCCAAAGGACAATTACCCCACTCTCTATATTGATCAAATCATTGATGATTGTGCCGGTAGTGAAATTTTCTCCTTCATGGATGGTTTTTCTGGATACAATCAAATCAATATTCTACCTGCTGATCAACCAAAAATGGCATTCATTTGTCCATGGGGGACATTTGCCTATTGCAAATTACCTTTTGGGCTTAAGAATGCCGAGGCAACTTTTCAACGGGCCATGTCTTATGCTTTTCATGATATCAAGAACATTGTGCAACCCTATCTCGATGACTTGCCTACTCATTCATTACATCGAGGTGATCATCTCGTCCATTTAAGAGAAATCTTTATGTGTAGGCATTATTGGATTAGGTTGAACCCCCACAAGTGTGTTTTCTGTATTGAAATGGGTCGATTACTAGGGTTTGTTGTTTCAAAAGCCAGCATTCGTGTCGATCCCTCGAAGGTTGAAGCCATTATCAAATTGCCTCCTCCTTCGAGTCTTCGCCAACTCCAAAGTTTGCAAGGGAAAGCAAATTTTTTACGTCGATTCATCCCTAACTATGCCGAGATCACAAAAGGTTTTACCCGGTTGTTGAAGCAGAATACTTCATTCTTTTGGGACGAGATACCTAAGAGATCTTTTGATGCACTAAAACACACATTGACCCATGCACCGTTGTTGCATCCTCCCAACTACAACCAGGATTACTTCTTGTATCTCGCCGCCTCCCATTCCACCATTGGAATGGTGTTAGTTCAGGAAGATGAATTCGATACTGAACATGTGATATATTACCTTAGTTGAACGTTAAATCCAACTGAGCTAAAATACTCACATGTGGAGAAATTGGCATTGGCAGCTGTTCAAGTTGTCCAACGTTTTCGTCATTACATTTTACTACATAAGATTATAGTTATTTCTGATTGCAACCCTATGATCTATATTTTGACCAAGCAATTGTTGGGGGGCAAGTACTCCAAATGGATTGTCATCCTGCAGGAGTTCAACTTGGAGTTTGAAAAGTCTAAGTCAAAGAAATATTTAGTTTTTGCGGAATTAATGTGTGACTTCCCACGTGCTGACACAGAAGCTGTGGCGGAGGAGCCCATTGCGGATGAATCCTTATTTCTAATCAACACTTTAGATCCGTGGTACGGGGATATCATCGTTTATCTCCAAATCCAATCCTTTTGGCCAGATATTTCATGGTCAGAACGTCGAAAAATACGATTCCAGTCCCAACAATTCAGAATTATTGGAGATACTCTTTATTGTCGAGGGGCGGACTCTATTTTTCGACGTTGTTTAACTCATGAGGAAGCCGAAAGGGTCTTGAATGACTGTCACTCTGGAGCATGTGGAGGTCATATGTCTGGGTATGCCACAGCCCAAAAGATATTGCGCGCTGGCTACTTCTGGCCGTCTATGTTTAAAGATTGTATTAACGCGGTCAGAAAATGCCATTACTGCCAAATTTTTGATCGAAAGATGTGCGCTCCACCTGCTCCTCTCCACCCTATAATTGTTGTTGGTCGTTTTTCCAAATGGGGTATCGATTTTATTACATGTAACCCTCACTTGGCTGGGGGGCATGCGTGTATCATCCTCGCGGTAGATTATTTTAACAAGTGGGCCGAGGCGATGCCTACATTTGAGGCAGAGGGAAAAACAGTTGCGATTTTCATGTTCAATCATATAATTGCTAGGTTTGGTGTTCCACAAGTGATTATCAGTGATCATTGGCGTCATTTTTGAAACATTATGATGACTGAACTTACAGGCCAACTTGGCTTGCGTCACAATAGTTCAACTCCTTATTATCCACAAGCTAATGGTCTGGTTGAAGCCATCAACAAAGTTCTAGTCATCATGATCCGACGAATCATGGGATTCATCGGTCGAATTGGCATAACATGCTATTTTTAGCGCTTTGGGCATATCGAACCTTAGTAAAAACGTCAACAGGGTTCACTCCTTTCCAACTAGTTTATGGTCTGGAACCTGTGTTACCTATTGAGTGCGAAATCCCGCCATTGCGAATGGCCATCGAATTACTTCCAGCCACTTCCGAAGAGGAAAGACGTTTGTTATACTTGGCTCAGCTAAATGAGAATCGACGTGATGCTGCATTAGCGATCGAAACTCATTCCAAACGTATTAAAGCTCAGTATGATTGAAATTTGACCCCTCGAAATTTTTCGGAAGGAGACCTAGTCTTGTTGTATGATCAGGCAAATGATAAATTAGGCACTGGAAAATTCGTGCCTATGTGGCATGGTCCCTATGTTGTCAAGCGAAAGCTAGCAAAAGGGGCCTATGAATTGGTAGACTTTGACGGGGTCCCTTTAGGTAAACCCAGAAATGGTCTTTACCTGAAGAGGTATTATGCTTAAGGATAGGTGTGGAGATTTTTGGTTAGGATAGTTTTCTTTCTAGCTGGTGTGTTTTAGATTAAAAAGTGTGCTTAGCTTAGAGAGTGTTTTTCGTCATTATTCCTACTTATCTTGGTTTTACTCTTGATATCGCAGATGTCGACGCCTCTCCAAACATACATTGGTTTTGCCTTTGATTGGTGCCTTTCATTTAGTACACGGAATATTTCTTCCTGCAGCCTTGGGGTTATTTATTCGCCCTCTGACGAGTTGGTATCTATGCTGGGGTAAGCTCTCAGTCAACATATGAAAACATTGCAGAGTATAGCACAGTGATGAGTTATTACTGAATCTATTTTCATTTGGGATCGGAGTTGATAGTGAGGTTAGATTCTGAACTTGTTGTATTACATCTATAGAGTATATGCCATTAGAAATCCAGTGTTGTTTAAGATTGTTTATTGAGAGTGCCGTCTCTTGGAATGTTGAATTTGACTATTATTGAATATCAGGCATATTCCAAGATCTTTTAAAATACATTAGCATATGCAATTGCCTCTTCAAATGTTAAGTAGACATGTGCAATAATCATACAGTAAATTTAAGAAACATTCCATAACATGTTTAACAGATAATGCCTCCCGGATCTGGGTAATAGTGATATAGTTATAATATAAGAGTGTGTCAAAATATACATGCCCTCAATCATAGGTTGAAAAACACCTTATGATCGACAAAAATGATAAGTACAAAAAGCAAAATGTCATATGTGACTACAATAGGCGATCATCCTATCACTGGTGATGATCTCGATAAGAAACCACTACACGTGCCACCTTACAAAGGAACCTCCTAAAAGGTCCTAGGACCCCAATAACATAGTGCTGAAGTTGACGAGGAATGTCATCTATGTTGGTCTTCGGAATGTCCCCTGTCAAGTGCTCTAGATGGCTCTCCAACTCGGCAAAAGTCTCTGCTGATTCGTCCTGCGGGGCCGGTGTCGCTGCAGCTGGTTGTTTCCTCTCGTAAGGCCGGAGAGCGGCTGGTCGTCGTGGGCCTACATCTGCATTTGAAACTTTTACTATCAATTTTGGGATGAGATAAAAACAAAAAAAAAAAAAATTAGGAAAATGTTGAAAATGATTTTACCCGAGTCATCCCATTGCTCTCCTGGTGGAAGAGCCATGTCTAGATCACCACAAAAATCTACCCCAGCATAAGGAAAGTCCTGAATAGAAAAAACCTAGTTTTCCAACGATTGGAAATACTCAGGTTTGAATCGAACGACCTCTGTCCCCTCATCAAGATGACGGGCCATAACTGCAACCCATCGCATCAGTTTGGGCTCTTGAGGAAGCCCAACTCCAACAGTGAGGTGCTTCGGGATCAACATCGGAACCCTCTCCAGACAAAATCTAAAAACTATAGCACCATATCCAAAGGTCTTCAGTTGTTGTTCTTGGCCCTGGTCAGTTGGCCTTTTACATTAGCCAACACAACATCGCACCAGTTGAAAATGGTGCCTCGAAAGCAGTCAACTACCATCCGCATCTGGGATCTAGTGGATATACATAGTGTTGCGCTCCCACAGAGTCTGGTAATTGTAAACATAATCACCATGAGTTTAGGACAGGATATGGTCTTGATATCTATCCCTTTGTCTCGGTTATGAACATTGCAGTACTCTAGCCGGAGGCTATCGACAGACTGGCCACCTGCCCTAGCCCCGAATAGAGTCAAATTTTCACCTCTCTTAGGCAAACCGGTCAAAAAGTATATGTCTGCCGGCTCTATTTTGAGCTGGTGACCACCAATGAAGAAGCACTGGTCCTGTATGCTCCATCTATCCACCAGCCACTGCAGAAAGTCCACCTGGGCCCTCATGCCAGGTATGGCCCAAAATTTGTACAAGCCACATGCCTTCAATGTATCAATCGAAGGTTGATGATTCGTCGTGGCAAGATCTACATCCTCATACTCCCATTCTCGCCAATCAAGCATGATGTTTACCCTGCATTCAGTAAAAAGGCGAATTAGAATATACAAAATTGAATTTTTTGGGTAATTTTTGAGTTCATTAGGTTTTAAAAACCTTTGCGTGGGGTACGCACCCTCTGGTTAGAGACAGTGCATGGGCCGCACCTTGCCTTCACGGTAGGTATGTACCCCCATCTTTTTTCCCACTGCGAAACAGTCGGGGTATGTGGGTCCCCTGTGGTAAACCCGCGGGCCCCCGCGCGCGGGTTTTTAAACCTAAAACCTCCTAAAAAATAAAATGAACCCCTAAAAAACAATTTGGAATGGATAGAAATGAAGATTAGGATGATGTGGATTACCTGGAGGAGATGACATTCGATTCCGACGAACGGATTTTCCGAAATCTTCACGGGAAGTTTCTGACCAAAAGCCCTTTTTTCTCACCCAAATCTCAAACGGTAAAAATGAATTGTCAAAAGTCCTTTTTATAAGTTTTTTGAATAAATAAATTGCAAATTTGTTTATGTTTCACTTTGAAAAGATAACTTTTGCAACATTTTTATCCATTTTAAACAGGTATAAGTAATGTTTGAGTTTTTGTTCAGGATAAAGGATTTTTCAGGCAAAATCGGTCATTTTCGACGAAAAAACATTAGAGTCATCTTTAAGCTCTTTTCTGACTCCTAAAACATGAAAATATTGCCGATTTTTTCTTTTTAAGCTTGTTAAAACGGAACTAAAAAGATGGTCCTCTTACAACCCTTTTCTGACCATAAAAACACGAAAAGGTTGTCGGGTTTTTGTCATTTCAAATTTGATATTGGTCATAAAATGAAGTGTCATTGATCGCTTTTTTACTTTTTTGGATCAGAGGCACTAATTACGAAAAGTACTCCTTGGTCGTAAAGATCAAGCGGTTCTCTCAAGTATTATTTTAT
>APFE030209077.1:0-10278 GCA_000404065.3 Pinus taeda
ATAAAATCCCCTTGTAATGGGTGATATTTATCCAACCTTAGAATGCGTAGAGGAGGCACACCTAATAGGGTTTGATCCTGATATTGATGACTTGAAGTAGTTTCGTTTGGAATTGAATCCACTAGTATGAGTAGCACCACGCATGGCAAGAGCTAGAGCAAGAGGAGGATCCCATTTCCAATAGCAGTATGAGTAGCACCAAGCATGGCAAGAACTAGTGCAAGAGGAGGATCCCATTTCCAATAATAGTTATGGGGTCGATAATTGATCATGCTGATCAGGGATATGTATTATGTCAGTAGCTTGTGTGTTTTGTGGATTTTAAAGGCTATTCAGAGCCTTGATTATGTTATGTAATTTGTTTCAGATATGTATTATGCTGGGTGCCATTATGATATATTCACCTTTACATGATATATACATGGGCAAAATTTGCATTGTTCGTTTGTATTGGGTCACATGGAAGATCCCATTTCCAAGAGTGGTTATGGGTTTGATAATTGATGATGCTGATCAGGGACATGTAGTAGCTTGTAGTGTGTTCCGTGGACTTTACAGTTGTTCTGTAAACTTTACAGGCTATTTAGAGCCTTGATTATGTGTTTTGTACCAGATATGTATTTCAAAATTTGCATATTTTGTCCTTAATGGTTTGGAATCTTTAAAATGTTTTTCTTCATCAAAATTTTAATATTTTATTTTATATAGTTTTTAGTAGACTGAGGCGTAAAATGCAAGCTAATCTACTTTCAAACCGAGTTTAAGTCTAAGCAAAACCATGACTGAGTCCAAGTTTTAAAACATTGACAATAGCATCTAATGGGCTACATTAAAAATGGTGTTATAATTCCAATAAGTTTCATCAAAGAACAAATTTTCCTAGCCATGATCACATATCAATGGTCATTTAACATCTCCAAACCATTTAGGAGAGCCCACAAGCGTCAAATGCCTACAGATGTCAAATTTTGAAGGGCATTGGGTGAGATTTATCATTTTATTTGTATATAAATATTGGGTTTTAGTCTTTAAGGTGATCATTCAGTGTGAGAATTTCCATGGAGCTCTAATAGGGGTTATATGAGAACTCCCGACTTTACTTACCATCGAGAAGACTAACAAACTTTTGTCGATAATTTGATCCAAGTATAGACTGAATATGATAGAAATGAGGATTTCTATTAGCTTGGAAATAGATAGCTCGCTGGTGATATTAGCAAGCTGCTAACAGTTGGAATAACTATGATACATTCTTTAAAATAACTTTGCATATAAATATTGGGTTTTAGTCTTTAAGGTGATCATTCAGTGTGAGAATTTCCATGGAGCTCTAATAGGGGTTATATGAGAACTCCCGATTTTACTTACCATCGAGAAGACTAACAAACTTTTGTCTATAATTTGATCCAAGTATAGGCTGAATATGATAGAAACGAGGATTTCTATTAACTTGGAAATAGATAGCTCGCTGGTGATATTAGCAAGCTGCTAACAGTTGGAATAACTATGATACATTCTTTAAAATAACCGCGATGCATTTCTTTTAGAACACGAGATATACATACTTATCCTGACTATTGTCAACACCAATGACTTCTTTCATTGTTGTTAGGACTGATGACTCCATAAAAGATGTGAATGTTTTCTGGTTTGGAGTCAGTTGGTCCAAAGTTGTCTGTCACTTTGCAAGAAAGAAGGGCACAACATCTGAGACATCGTTTGAAGCAAGACTCTCCATTTGCATTGTGTTGGCGGTCAATGTTTGTTATGTACTCTGCGAGTAGAGGCTCCAAGTAGTTGAGCTTATGGCTTTGGCATGACTATTAAGTGTGCACTCTTATACCATGCCTTTTATGGCCGGTAGTTTCTCTGTGGTTTGAGAAGAGTCAAGTTTATTCTTCATCATCTCTTCAACTTGCTTCTTGAGTTTATCCATTACAAAGTGTTGATGCTTACAGCTTCGACAAGCATTTCTGCATAGGCCTAAGTGTTTAGATATGCAGAAATTGCTCAAGATCTCCCTAAAACACTTGCTTCAATGTGAGCAAGTTGCTATTGAAACTTAGTTTAAGTTAAGACTTTAGTGATTATATGTTAATCTCAATCCTTGATTTCAAGTGAGGCGAGATCTCATCTCGACTGTCAATGACTTTGGAGATTAGGGTTAGGGACTTAGCTCAATGTAAAGTTATAAAAACAAAATTAGGGAGAAAGAGAAGACACTATACAAAATCAAAAGATTGAGGCTTCTTAGTATTAGTATATCAAAATCACCTCCCTAAGTATCACAAAGCTAACCTTGCCGAGGTGGGAAACATGCATACTTGAGATGTTAGTCATACTTGAGCATCTAGCATCTCGTCGAGTCTTGGATATATAATAAAATGATTGGGACGCGAAGTCCTAAATATTTAAAAGATTAAAGGTGTGGAATTTTATAATCCTTAGAGTAGATTAAAGCGTGGAGTTCTCAATCTACTAAGGCACAAAGATGCATGCAATAGGAATGCGGAATCTCTATTCTCCGAAAGAAAAATACCATTCATGGGAAGCACAGGGATGAGTTTCTTTAATAAAATATCATTTCTGACAATTCTGGAGTGACTTTCTAAAAATAGAAAGTCATGTTTAGCATCTCAAGTATGAGTTATGGTTTTCATGGCTTGTTTTTGCGTATGTCTTGATAGTAAGAAATAAGACCTGGAACCAAATGAATTGATTAATTACTTAATAGAAATCATGAGCGATTTTATAGTTGGAAAACAAATTGACTTACAATTATCAAGGTAGATTCAATAATATAGATACTGTTTTTGGATAATTATGAGAGTTGTTGATTACAAGCCCTTTTAAAAAAATATTATTAATTTACTTTCGGAATGAAGATCTTCTAACATAGTCATTCATAATTGATGCAAGTAAGATAAATGAATAATAATGAAGATTATGGGAACTAAAGGAATGGTCTATAATACATAAGTGGGTCAATAAACACTGTATGGAACATTAGCTTGTTAGTTTGAAAAATGAAAAACATTGTCTTGAACCTCAAATTCTGATTTTTCCTAAAGAGTAAACATTTAGTAAAAACTATAGGTAGATCTAAAGATTTTGATTGCAAAGATGTTTCATGGAATGAAAAGGGGAAACTTGGATTGAGAAGACATAAATCAAGTGGGATGTAAGAGTGACTTTTATACATGACATCATGTTTTTTATAGAGCTTCATTGGCAATTGTGTTTGGATTATTTTATGCTTCTTGCATGCAAATTTGATTGTGAGATGGGATGGACCATCATTATTGTTTATACAACCAATGTATGAGCTATTTATAGCTTGGCAAGCTCAACATACAGTAGAACCAAGAAGATGAAACATGTAGGATTCACGTAGACTATGAGCAAGAAAACATTTAGATATCAAATTATTATAGATAACTTAACTAGATGTCCTATCAGTTACATAAAATAGTATTTTGATATGGTACTATAAATTGTATGTTTGGTTTTGATATAGAAATCTTTGGCATTTTATATCAAAACATTACTAATATGGCATGGATATATTTTCTACTTGATTAAGATGGTATGTTTTGGTTTTCATGTAGTTGCTTCCAATTTATTAAACATAAACTATGGATTGGCATGAAAAAAACGAAATCAAATAAATATATATAAGGTTAACATCTTATTGATAGGAGAATAAAAAAGAAAGTATCTTATGATTGTCGGAAAAACTTCAGACCAAGTTTAGCCCAAGAGGGGGGTATGTAGTATCTCTTCTTGGCGAGATAGCTTTGATGACACTTGGAGAGATTGATTTTAATGTAGTGATATACATATTATGCATGTTAGACTTATGTATATGCTTATGTGTTATAGACTTGGTTGAGGTCACATGATTGCTACGTGCTTATGATCAACACTGATTTTAGTTAAGTACATATTATCGATGTTTTCTTTTTTGGTATCTTAGTTTGGACATAGGTGTATGACATGGATGGTGATCCATAATTAAGACACATAGATCCATGGATGATCATGGTTATGTGGAACATATAGTTAATTATGATTTATGGATGGCACATGATTTGTATGATTATATATGCTTAATCTTGTTCCGAGCAAGATGTGGCAGGTGACTTGGTTATTTGCAAACATGGATGCTCAAATTATAAATGATTGTGGAAGTCATGATACATGATTTGTATGATTATATATGCTCAACCTTGTACTGAGAAAGATGTGGCAGGGGACAGTTATTTGCAAACAAGGATGTTCAAATTAGAAATGATTGTGGAAGTCATTCCTTTAAAACAAAAATGACTGCGGAAGTCATGCACAATTCTTGGTCTTGGAACAAAGCCTTACAAACGAACCATAAAATGGGTATGAGTTCACAATCAATACCTTAAGATGAAGAGCAAAGTAGATGAAAAGCCATGGAAATTAGGGCGTGGAGTCTTAAATTTATGAAAGATAAAGACGTGGAGTCTTGAATCTATAATAAAAGGATTAGGGCGCGGAGTCCTAAATTCATGAAAGATAAAGACGTGGAGCCTTGGATCTATAATAAAAGGATTGGGACGTAGAGTCCTAAATATTTAAAAGATGAAGTCGTGGAATCTTGGAATCCTTGGAGTAGATCAAGACGTGGAGTCCGCAATCTACTAAAGCACGAAGATGCATGTAAAAGGGATGCAAAATCTTTATTTTTTGGAAGAAAAATGCCACTCATAAGAAGCTCAAAGATGATTTTTCTTAATAAAATATCATTTCTGACAATTCTGGAATGATTTTCTAAAAATAAAAATTCACGTGTAGCATCTCAAGTATGACTTTCCAAAAATGATCATAATAAATCTATTTAATTTCTAGATTTTTTTTTTTTTTTTTGTTTTTTAACTTAATATTATGTAGTTCAATGAGTCACTGATCAATCAAGAAAGAAGGCATTTATAGTTATAGATTAACCAAGAAAAGAATGTAACTTACAGGAAAACTGAATGCACACACACAAGTAATAACACAGGATTTACGTGGTAAAATCTTGACAGGGTGTCAAGGAAACTTCCACGGGGCAAGGGATTGGAATCTCTATTCAATCAATAAATAATTCTCCATACAATAGTTCGAGCATTCATCAGTTTTATATATGAGCCTTCGTTACATAACTGCTGATTCGGTATGAAACCAACTTGTCAATAACTAATACAATTTACCCAAATTTACATTAATTAGTTGTCAACTACCAACAAACTCTACCTTGACAACAATTTTTCTAATCCCTTGCCCATATCCATTCATCATCTTTTTTGCAAGCCAAGAGAAGCTAAACACTATCACAACTTCTCTACTGTAACTGGCTTTGTGAATATGTCTACACAATTCTCTCGCGTATGGACCTTTTGAAGAGCTACTTTTCCGCCATCGATCACGTCTCAGAAAATGATACCTTACATCAATGTGCTTGGTTCTACTGTGATAAGCAGGATTTGTAGCCAAGTGAATAACACTTTGACTGTCACAAAGTACATTCACTTTCTCCTGTGTTCTTCCAATCTCATCAAGTAGACCCTTTAACCAGATTGCTTCTTTACTGGCATCTGAAGCAGTTATATATTCTGCTTTGGTAGTGGACAATCCAACTGTTTCTTGAAGCTTTGACATCCAACTAATTGGTCCACTTGCAAGAGTAAAGACATAACCTATGTTAGATCTTCTTTTGTCCAAATCACCTGCATAATCAGCGTCTACATATCCGCAGATTGATCCTTCACTACCATTAAAAATGATGCAATGGTCACTTGTGCCTCTTAGATATCGAAACACCCATTTCACTGCTCGCCAATGTTCTTCACCTGGATTTTCCATGAACCTGCTGACAACTCCACCTACATGTGAAATGTCAAGACTTGTAGATACCATCACATACATTAAGTTGCCTACAACATTTGCATATGGTACATGAGACATATACTTCTTTTCTTCATCAATTCCAGGACTCAAAATCGAAGAAAGCTTAAAATGGGAAGCTAATGGAACATTAACAGGGTTTACATTGTTCATACAGAACTTTTCAAGAACTTTCTCCACATACTTCTACTGTGATAACCAAATCTTACCATTTTTCCTGTCTCTGTGTATCTCCATGCCTAAGATATGTTTTGCTGCTCCAAGATTCTTCATATCAAACGTCCTAGAGAGCTGAGCCTTTAACCTGTTGATCTCTTCCATGCTTTTGCTTGCAATAAGCATATCGTCAACATACAAAGCTAAGATAATGGATATGCCATTGAAACTTTTGAAGTATACACAATGATCATACTCACTTCTAATAAAATTATGGCTCACTATGAAGAAATCAAACTTCTTGTACCATTGTCTGGGAGACTGCCTCAGACCATACAATGATTTCATGAGCTTGCAAACTAATCTTTTGTTGTGACCTTGTACAAAACCTTCTAGTTGTTCCATATATAACTCTTCATTCAAATCACCATGTAGAAAAGTTGTTTTAACATTTAACTGTTCTAACTCAAGGTTAAGTAATGCAGTTACTACCAACACAGTACAAATAGAAACACGTTTTACAACTAGTGAAAAAATCTCATGAAAGTCGATACCTTCAACCTGAGAATATTCTTTTGCTACCAGTCTCGCCTTATACCTTTCGATACTTCCATCAACTTTCTGTTTCAGTTTGAAGACCCACTTGCATCCAACAACACTTCTCCCTTTAGGAAGTTCTACAAGATCCCATGTATTGTTCTTGGCTAAGGAATCCATTTCGTCTTGCATATCCGTTTTCCATTTTTCACTATCTGTATCATCTATTGCTTCCTTGTAACAAGAAGGTTCCCCATCTTCAGTAATAAAAGCAAAAGATGAAGCAGAATCTTCATACCTTTTGGGAGTTTTTCTTTCCCTTGTATACCTTCTTAGAGTGACTGGTTGCTGGACTGGTTCAGAAACTTGAACTGGTTTAGAAACTTCAACAACTTCCTTTGTATTTTCAACACCTTTTTCTCTAGAAGTCTCTTCTTCCTTTTGACTGTCACCGAAAGGTCTAGCCTCCAACTGAACTTGTTGATTTGGCGATACCTATTCCTGTTCAATTCTTTCAACATTTGATTTTAAAAGAGAAGATTCATCAAATGTTACATCTCTACTAATGACTATCTTCCGTGATGTAGGATCCCACAACCTGTATCCTTTCACTACATAGTCATACCCAACAAGGACATAACTTTTCGATTTTGGATCTAATTTTGAACGCTGACTTTTAGGAATAATAGAATAAGCATCACAGCCAAATATCCTTAAATGTGAATAATCAAAAGATTGACTTGTCCAAACCTCTTCAGGAATTTTACAATTAATTGCTACTAAAGGTGATCTGTTAACTAAATAACAAGTAGTGGATACTGCTTCTGCCCACAACTCCTTTTGTAAGCTAGCATTGCTGATCATGCTTTTGGCTCTTTCCATAAGAGTTTGACTCATATGTTCAGCAACACCATTTTACTGAGGAGTATAAACATCAGTTTTGTGTCTAATAATTCCTTCATCCTTACAGTATTGTTCAAATTCTATTGAAGTGAATTCACCACCATTGTCAGTTCTTAAACATTTAATTGATTTGCCTGTTCTTTTCTCTACCATTACTTTAAATTGTTTAAAGCTATTGAATACATCAGTGTTCTTTTTTAGCATAAAGACCCAAACTTTATGGGAGAAATCATCAATAAACGTTAAAAAATATAGAGCACCTCCATATGATACAACAGGAGATGGTCCTCACAGATCAGAATGAATATAGTCTAAAATATCTTTACTACTATGATTTCTAGTTTTAAATCTCTGTTTACACTGTTTTCCATACACACAATGTTTACAGATATCTAACTTCAAATATTTCAGATCGGGAAGAGATTTATGTTTCATCAGTATCTGAAGACCTTTCTCACTCATGTGACCCAATCGTTGATGCCATAGACGAGTATCTGCTTCTTTTTCTGATGCAATCACTGCTTCACTGATCTGAGTACTTCCTTTGAGTCTGTAATGATTTCCGACCTTTTCTGCTTTCATAACAACTAGGGCGCCTTTAAAGACTTTCAGCATGCCATTCTGACCTGTAAACTTATAACCATTCGAATCCAATACTCCCAAAGAAATCATTTTTTTCTTCAAATCAGATACATGTCTAACATTAGTTAATGTTCTCACTGTGTTATCATACATTTTAATCTTGATATTTCCCATCCCAACAGTTTGACATGATACATTATTACCCATAAACACAGAACTACCATTTACATTTTCATACAAAGTAAACCAATTTCTGTGTGGACATGTGCGATGAGAAGCACCAGAGTCTAACAGCGAGCTTTCTAAACCCTGAAAGACATTACATACAGGTAAAGTTTCATCTATCATACATAATTCTTCATCAAATAAAACTTTGTCTATCATACCTTTCTTCGGGTTATCAGATTATTTTCATTTCCAACAGTCTTTCTTCAGGTGTCCAATTTTATTCTAGTGCCAACATTTTGCCTTACACTTCTTTCCCTTCGATTTAGATTTGGAAGATTCCCTTGTTTCTTTTCCTCTTCCCTTTGACTGTCCTCTAGCTATGATGGCTTCTGATGCAACTGTTTCAGTACTGGATTTCCTTCATACTTCTTCAGACAAGAGAGCTCCTACAACTGATTCAAATTTCAAAGAATCAGCAATGCTCAAGGTGATTGAAGTTACGAAGTGATCCCATGATTTGGGCAGAGAACACAACAAGGTTATAACTTTGTCTTCTTCCTGAATTTCAACTTCCACATCTGTTAATTGGCATATAAGTGTATTAAAAAAATTCAAATGTTTTGCAACTTTTGAACCCTCCTTCATTCGAAGACTATACAGTTTTCTTTTCAGATAAATTCTATTGGTTAATGAATTTGTCATATATAGTTTTTCCAGTTTTTCCCATAAACCTGATGTTATGAAACCAGCTCAAGAAAAGATAGAAAAGATAGATCAACGCCTTAAAATTCAGCCTCTTCGAGGGGGCAACCTCCTTTACATTACGTAAATGAACAATTCTTAGATGATTCAAATGATAAAACCTCCTTTCTATATATAGGAGTCTAAGGAGTCACAATATAACCCAACCGACCTAACAATAATAATATAAAGTCATAAAAATAACAATAGAGGGATTCTATGGGGCACAGTAATAACAATATGGGGACAATAGGGGCACAACAATATTAATAAGGGGTACAACTACAATAATAATTGGGTAATCACTAGTATTATAGGGACCCAACATGCCCCTCTCCTTTAAAAAAGTGTTGTCCTCAACGCTTGAGTAGTTCTGAATGCTTTTGTATAAAATTCTTATCCTCCCATGTGGAATTTTCAGCAGATAAGTTCTTCCACTTGATAATATACTCTGAAATTGATCGATTTCGTAGCTGTCGAGTTTTTGTTTCTGTGACTTCTTCTAGTTCCAATATAATTTTTCCTTCCTCGTCAAGTTCTGGCAATATTGTTTGAACTGGGAGCTTGTCGCCTATAACCTTCTTTAAACATGAAACATGGAAAACTGGGTGCAATCGAGAAGCTGCAGGAAGCTCCAATTTGTATGCCATAGTACCAATCTTTTGCAACACCTTGTACGGACCATAATACTTTGGTGATAATTTATTATCCTTCTTAGCTTGCTTGAGGGACATTTGCTTACATGGTTGTAGCCTTAAGAATACCCAATCACCTACATCAAAACTTCTTTCACTGCGATGTTGATCTGCCTGTTATTTCATTCTATTTTGTGCCAACACGAGGTTATCCTTTTAGAGTTGGAGAACTTGTTGTTGATGTTCGATGTGATGTTCCACTGCTTGAACCTTAGAATTTTCTCTTAAATATGATGTGATGGATGGTGGCTGATACCCATAAAGTGCCATAAATGAGGTCATTTTTGTTGTTGTATGGAATGAAGTGTTATACCACCATTCAGCTAGAGGCAACCATTTGACCCATTGTCTCTGTTTATCAGATATAAAGCCACGAAGATATCCTTCCAAAAATTTGTTTACTATCTCCATTTTCCCATCAAATTGAGGATGATAAGATGAGCTATGAGCTAACTGAGTACCTAGACAAGAAAATAATTTTTTCCAAAAATTTCCAGTGAAAATGGGATCTCTGTCACTTACAATAATCTTTGGGTTTCCATGTAGCTTTTGAATTGTTTCCATAAATGCACTAGAAACT